>APFE031329716.1:0-15075 GCA_000404065.3 Pinus taeda
TGAAGGCCGAATATCAAGTTGCGAAGTACAGGAAGGTGTGCGAGGCAATTGGTGCACAAGGTCAGACCTCAGACTGATTGACCTCATCAAACATCTCCAGGGTGTAGAAACCTAGTTCTAGCACCCTCCCATACTACTTTGGGTGAGATCTTAGTCCATGCTCTGCAGACTGTTCCCGAAAGGGCCAATAGTACTGGGATTTGTTAGACTAAATTAACTCTGAACCTGGGTCAGGCCCCAACAAGCCAACAATAGTGATGCATCTTGATGTATCACTAGTGGAATGACCTTAATTATTTCATTTTGGATCTCTAAAGTAGCATGGAATCATGAATAGGCTAAGGCAATCCATGGATAAGTCATGAAAGGGGGAAACTCATATCAAGCACCATTAAAGTTGGAAATGTTGGCCCATGGATCCAATTTACTTGGAGGGGATAAAAATGTAAGACATATACAATATAAATATTTTATGCCTCAAATATGCTAAGGAATAAATTGATCATTCATCCATGATCATTCACAAATGGTGTAAACGAAGTCTGGTTCAAGGTTGGCAAAATAGTGTGAATTGCACTAAGTGGCAAGAAGAAGATAGGAGTTGTAGGATGAAAGTTTCCTATTTCTTTAGGGGATATATGTTTGGGTACTAGTGAAAAGGAAACATTTCCTTAAACTCATTGTAAATCTATCATAAATCTTTAGGTATAAAGCTACAAATCCCTTGTTATATATTTGTAGCATTCTTCATTTAATAGAATTAACACAACTACCTTTGGTTCCTCCTATACACGTGTGTTATGTACTCTTTATGTTGTTATATGGTATTGTTACATGATTTTATTTGTGTTGGTTAACTATTGAAATATTAGATAAGTGTTTAAATATCGTTAGGATATTTTAAAGTTTGTAGATGGACATGTGCCTAACACTAGAAAACTTGGTTAAATAGAACTTAGTTGAATTTAACATATTATAGCTTAATAAAAATTCAATTGAAGACCTTAAGTCAATAGGAAAGGTCTATGTGTAGTAGGCACAAGCTGGAAAAACCCCCAGGCAAGTAGCAAGGGGGAACAAGTTGACATCGTACGGAAATTTGGGGGAATTAGGGACCCCCCTCATAGTAGATTTTGGGGGAATTAGGAGCCCCCTTGTAGGAATCTATATGGGTATTTAAAAAATGCCTTGTAGCAACATGTGGAGGTGTTAGGAGCCCCCCTCATAGCCACTTACGAGGGGGGTTCAAAACCCCTTGTATCTAATTTTGGGGGTATTTAGAGCACCCCTCATAATAACTTTTGGGGGCATTTAGAGCCCCTCTCATCACAACATATGAGGGAGCTTAGAAACTTTTGGGGGCTTTAGAATCCCCCCTCTTAGTATATTTTAGGTGAGTTAGGATCTCCCTTGGTAGTAACTTACAAGGGGGGTTTAGAACCCCTTTTATAGTAACTTTCAATGGCAGTTACAGACCCCCCTTGTTGGAGGCACGTGCAAGTCCTAGGCACCTTTGATAGGATAGACACTTGTTACATGGCTCGAAAAAATAATTTTATTGAATGCTCCAAGTTAGCTATACTAATTTAGGAAAAATTTCCACAATGGGATTAAATAAAGCTAGTAATATACAAACAAAAATGCATGCAGGTAACTAATAGTGTTAAGAAGATTTGACTAAGTTTGTATACAACTAAGACAATGCTCAAGGAAATACGTAAAAATTGAAGAGTTATTAGTGGCCTTCATATTATGATTCATATCTCATACAACTTAGTGACCATTACATACCTCTATACAATATCCAAGAGATAATATTCCTAGCATAAGGTACCCTTATGGTACAATTAAGACAACGCTCAAGGAAATACATAGACATTGTACATAGGTTAGTTAGAGTAGTTTTTATAACAAAAATATGGCTAATATTTTGTGCTTTACACACATGATTTCATCAAAGAGTATTATCTAGTAATCCTATCAAGATCTTAAGCTTATTTGGACTAGTGAAAACAAATTTATTTCTACATGGCTTACAAAGTGCATTAGAATAATTGGGCGTATATACTAGTAATTATTTATTACCAGTCATTGTGGTGTCCATGATATCATTCAATGATGGCTAGATTTTATTTCCTGCCATAACAAATTTTACTCACCCTACCAAAATAGTGTGATGAACTAGATTCCCTTAATATCTTAGCAAGAATACACTCTTTCATGCTAGAAATCATGGTTTCAAGTATAAGAGAGCCTTTTTCACATTTCATAGGCTTAGAATATGTTAACGGTGATGGAGCTGAAAATATTCAAGGGACCTCTCCGGTATGAAGTCCCAACTAGACCTCACACCATTTGGTGTAGGAGACATATCATCTTAAATATTTGCCTTAGCCCTTGCTTGTCAACACACGAGAGTGGTCTTCTTTGTCTAAGAACAATGAGGTTCACGTTCCTGGTGAGTGTTAGTGTTACTTGTGTCAAGGTTCTTTCATAGCAGAGAGAGAGGCTAGGAGTAAGTCTCCAGTCAGAAGGGAGGAAGTCCCAACTCTGTTAGATATTCACAACACAACATGAAATGCACAACTTCCGAAGGAGAAATCCACATGGATGCAGATGTCATAACACATAAGGGAATATAGCATGCACAACACCCAGCGTGATAGTTCACAGGAGTGCGACAATTGTTATAACAAGTTTACGTGAAAGATTTTGTCTGATGTTCGGGGAGGTAACCAACATGGGGAGGACAACGTTAACAACTTATACAACACGTTTTCATAATTATATGTATTATAACAACTGAATGAGTTCAACTGTTTAACACAGGTTAAAGCAACATGTATTACACGTGTTCAAGATTAATCTTACAAACAGTTACAACACATGTGTGAAAATGTGATGGCCTATTATCAAGCTTCTGAATTAAGTGAAAGTTCCAAGACACATCGATACACCATACGTCACTAACCCCATGGGTGGGGCATTGGAGCCACTACTCACTCTTGAAATAAAATATTACAGACTCTCAAGGCTATGTGGTAGGAGCTAAGGTGAAATGTATTTTTCATGTACAAATGAGGGCTATTTATAGCCAAGGGTAAGACTGGCCTTTGTGATTGTTTTACTTCCCTCATGGCTATTTGACTTATCAAATCTACATGACTCTTCAGATTACAAGTGGGTCTCTTGGACTTCCACATTACATTACATTGATTGACAATAGTATGGCCCACAATAGTGATGTGGCCCACATGACCCATGACATGACTTGAAATGACAATGCCAGTATGTTCATGCTACTGGTGGTGTGCATGTCAAGATGGAGTGCTGCTAAGTCATGGAATTACTCTCTATGTATGACATATTCACCTCCACATGGTAAGATGTGCGGAGTCTTTGATGGTCATTGGGGTTTTCTTGATGTAGCATTTTCATGTTTCTCCTTTTCTTTTACTTTGGCATGCTTGACATGTTCGTCTATTTGCGAAAAATGTTCCTCACATGTTCATCGATTCACGAAGAATTATCCTTGCATGCATCATCCATTTGTGAAGAATTCTCCTTGCATGCATCGTCCATTCGCAAAGAATTCTCCTTGCGTGCATCGTTCGTTCAATTGTTCACGAAGACATCTCCTTGCATGTACTATCCTTATTCATCCCATCTATCATCACATCATGTCTTATCCATATACCTGTGTCTGTAGTCACTCATGACGAGACGACATCATATCCATAAACCTCCTAGTCTACCATTATGTATTGTTATTCACTTTCGGATGCAGGTGATCAGGAGAGACAACAAGGCTATGAATCTGCACAAGGAAAGTTTCAAGTTGGGATGTGGGCTTCGGGCATTGCTGGTGAAAATTACGCAGAGGTCGCTAGGAGACTCAGATGGAAAATCTAGATCAGTAGTGACTGTCCGCGGGATATGACTTAGCTAGAGGGAAGATCTGCATAATTTATACGTAGTTTTTGAGGGGAGTGATTGCCGAGGTCACTGTCCAGTCAAACTCTCTTATTGACCAGCTGGAGGGTTAGTTAATCAGCTTGTAGATAGTGCAGATTGAAATGGCTTGTTGGACACTTCTATGTTATTCTGGGTGACAGTCAGTTGATTCAATTGCAAGGTGGAGGTATGGCTATTAAAGTGTGATCTGGTCGCCATAATTTTAGAAAAATGACTAAGTGTGTGAGCGATTGAATTTGTGCATACGCTACCTTGCGAACACACACTCAACATAACTTAACGAGAAGATGCCTCAAACCATCAAGAAAACATATGCTCAATATGATTGACCATGTGAGCGATATGCATGATGCTTGTGATAATCGTTGAAAGACTGTGATGATCGTTGCACAACAATGCATACAACTTTGTGTTTGGGTGTGGCAGATGTTTACATAGCGAACGTAACATGTACACACAAAGTGAAGACCTTATGAAAGACTAGAACATGGTTGCAAGGGTGACATTGTGACTAACATGCAACAAGTTTTCTTTTGAATAATAAAGCAAAGAGGGTGCAAAGGCTCAACACAAGTCCATGGGGTGAGCCGAGTGATTGCAAACATCAAGTAAAAACTCAAGGGAGGCTCCGAAATTGGATGCGGGCCAAAAATTTAGAGGGTGTTGCAGCCACTACAACACTTGGCGACACAATGGTAGAATTCCAGTTTATTTTTTTTGGTTCATTGACAGCGTTGAGCCTTTGTCTTTCAGGGAGTATTGAATCGATGTGCAAGTTTCTTTAGCTTTCCTAACTAACCCATTGATAGACATGGTTCATGTGTTGCCTATTCATTCAAAGACAATAAAAGTTTTAGCTTGATCATAGTGTTTTGAAATCGAGAAGGGTAGTTTTCTCATGAGTTAAAAAATTTCAGAGTATAAGTTTTCATCTCTAGTGTTGCTCCACTACCAACAGGCCTAGATAGTACCCCGATGGATTCATGCAGGAACACACACATTTCTCCATTGTTAGCAAGCCTGGTCAGTACCCTGGTGGAGTTGATTGCTACACCTCTTTGCACAAGAAGCCTTTCTCTTCTTTTGCCTTTGTAATTTTTTATTTTTTTAAAGAGGACTGTGCATAGGCACTTATTTATTTTTGGGATGGAATAGGGATCCTGACTTATTGAGAGCATAAGAGATTATTCCTTCAAAGAATCATGTAAGGCCTCTGACATAGGTTTTCTCATCTAGATTTTCCCCTTCTTCATTTCTACTATTTGGATGAGCTTGATCACACAAAGTAGAAGACTGCGTGTAAGCATGGGGTTTCTTAGTGTGGATACAGGTTCATGTTTGGACCCAATATTTCCTTGCAGACAACTCATATTTTCCATCAATACTTCATCAGTCAAAGGTTATAACCAAGCATAGAGAATATGGACACAAGACCAGCCAAGTACTGCAGTGTCAAAAGTCTCTTCAGATCTTAGCCACATACTCATTCAAAACCCAAAACTCACTAGAGGGTAGCACTTATTTCTAGAAAAAAAATAGCAGGGTACCAAGCAAACAAAACAAAATGAAATAAAATAGTAAGCAAAGAAAACAAAGAAAAGACAAAAAGCAGTAAGAAGACTATGTACATGGTGCAGGGCACAACCTGACTTACTAAAAATAGTGCTTGAGATCTTGGCGATTGACATGAAGGTTGTTAATATTCCTGTCAAGTGATTGTAGACAGTATGTTTGTGGGCCAATCTTCTCATGGACTATTTACAGACCAATCCATAGGGACTAGAACTTTGCATGCTTGCCTTTGTCTTCATGGGGTTTATCCCATTTCAAGACTAAGTCACCAACATCGAAGTTAGCTTTCCCTATAGACTTCTTATTGAATCATATCTTGATATGGTTTTGGTGGAGTGTAAACTTTTCTTTTGCTTTCATCCTTTCTTCCTGAAGTTTGTGAAGTGTGTCCATCCTACACTAAACTATCTGGCAAGGCTTGCCTTGGGATTCTTGAGACAACTAAAGTGCAGGAAAGTAGATGTTGGGCGGTAGGATGGCTTATTTACCATAGACTAGGAAGTATGGTGAGGTATTCAGGGAGGGTTTGGGTGTTACGTAATCATCCCATAAAGCATTCATCAAGGTAGAGTTCCAGTTATGTTTCTTAGAATAAACAATCTTTTTGATTATATGGATAAGGTTTTTGTTGGTGGATTATGCGAGACTGTTTCCCTGTAGATAGTAGTTAGATGAGAGTTTAAGCACAATACCATTTTATAATGAAAAATAATAAAGCTTAAAATATGAAAAGTACGTTGCATTATCAAACATAAGTGATACCGGAATGCCAAATCATGAGATGATGTTCTATTGGAGGAAGCCGATGATCTCTTGGTCATTCACTTTCTTGAGTGGAACTGCTTTTGTTAACCATGTGAAGTAATCAGTTGTTGTCAGAATGTATTGGTGTTGTTTTGACGATTGTGGGAAAATTTCTCCGATGATGTCCAAGCCCCATTGTTGGAATGGTTCAGTCACTGCAACATGGTGTAGTGGGGTTGTTGACCTTCGCGTTCTGCCAGCACATCGCTGACAGACCAGGCACTTGTGGGCGCAAGCGTGTGAATCCTCGAACAATGTGGGCCAATAGAAACCGACTCACATAACTTTGTGCACAATGGTATTTCCTGCGAAGTGACCCCCGACTGGTCTGTCATTCAGGTCCTGCAAAACCTTCTCTGATTCATGTGCCTCCAGGCACCTGAGCAGCATTCCGTTATTGTGCTTTTTGTAAAGCAATCCGTGCACCAACTGATAAGCTAAATCTTTGATACATAATTCCCTCTTTTGTGTGATGGAAAGGTGAGAGGGTATGGTGCGCTGCTCAAGGTATTGGTGCACATCTACATAGCAAGAGTTTTCATTTACAGTGGGTGGTGCTCGCACTACATCATACATTTCAATTTCCCGCTCACAATCGATGAGCTCTTCTTCTTCCTCTAGTCTGTGCACTGCCTCAATTGTGAGTCTACAGAGACTACGACCATTGACAATGTGAACTGGCTTGATGTAAATATCATATTATTGCAAGCCTATCATCCAGTTCACCCAACTCTTTTTGTACAAGCAGTGAGCGGACTGCTGGGTGAGGCACATAGACTATGAAATGGTTTTTCAGCAAATAGGGTATGATGTGTTTCACCACCTTGTATATTGCATATTATTTTTCTTCAACGGTGGGGTAGCTGAGTTTGAGTCCCTACATGCTTGCACTCATGAAGGAGATGGGACATTTGTCATTCATTTCATCCTTCTGAGTGAGTACTTCAGTGAGTGAGTTGTCGGAAGTGAAGGTGTATAGTAGGAAGTCTTTGTTGAAATCTGGGTTGTAGAGTGCATGAGCATATGCAATATCCTGCTTGATATGGTTGAATGCGTACTTTTCCCTCTTTCTGTAGTTGTAGACTGTACCCTTCTTGATCATGGCTTGCATTGGTTTTACTATCTGGGCATAATCTGAGATGAAATTATGGAGGAATTTTATCTTTCCTAATAAGGACTACATTACTTTCTTGTTTGCTGGGTGAGGGATCTGTGTAATAGTTCAGACCTAGTTAGGATCAACCTTGATCCCACTCTTGGCAACGATGTGTCCAAGGAGGTTCCCCTCAGACACTGCAAATATGCTCTTTTTGTGATTTAAGGAATTCCCGTATTTCTGACATCGCTCAAAATTTTTCTTCAGATAGCATATGTGGTATTCTTGTTTTCATGAAAACATAGTCACATCATCAAGGTACACCACTATGCTCTGTCCGATGAGTCCATGGAAGGCAATGTCCATGGCACACTGAAAAGTTGTGCCTACATTCACAAGCTCAAATGGCATTCATCTATATGCAAACATACCCCACTTTGTACGGAAAGTAGTCTTGAGTCTATTAGGTTCAACTACCAGAACCTGATTATATCCTAAAAACTTATAAAGTAGAGAAAACATATGTGCCCTAGATACTGTTTGTAAAATTTGCTCCATAGATGGCGCATGGTAGTTGTCTTTGTTTGACACATGGTTCAAGCTCCAAAAATCAACACACAAGTGGATTTCCCCATATTTCTTTCGTATAGGAACAAGGTTTGAAACCCAAGTGGAATGACAAAATTTGTATATGATCCATGCATCCAACAACTTGGTGATCTTTTTTTGTATCAGGGGTTCAAGTTATGGACGTACCTTCCTCAGCTTTTGTGGATATGGCTTGACCCGTTCTTTGATCAGAAAGATGTGTTGGATTATTCGTGTGTCGTAAGTTTTCATATAATCATATGTCCATGGGAACGAATCCCACTATTTGAAGAAGCAGACAAAGGCTTGCCACTCCTGCCGCGTGCAACACATATCAAGGTTGATGAACTTTGGATCTTGTTCTGTTCCTAAGTTAATCAGTTCATGCATCATGGTTGAGTTGTGGGTTTTATTTTTCCTCAGCCCCTAAAAGTGTTCTTGCAAGTCATAGAGCTTTTCCAAAGATGCCACACCCCTAGGGATGAGGTGGCCTTTCTTGATATCTGCCCCGGCTTGCAAATATTTCTCATGCTTGTCTTCATCTATCATTGCATCCTTGAAGGTATCAATGTTGGCCATGAAATGAAGTATCTGTTGATCATCATCAAATGCACATAAATTATTTTTTTTTATCCGGGATAAACAATCTATAAAAAATTTCAACATTAATTCTATCCCTAAGGATTGACATTCTAGAAGTTGTGTTTGCCAAAGAATTGGTAGTTGCATTACGCATTCTTTGTACAATAGTGATATTAAATGCTTGGAAGTTAGAGATCAGTCACCATACCTCTTGCTGGTAACTTTTGAGATGTGGTGATAAACAATGAATGGTGTTATGTACCTTTCGTACCACTATTTATGAATCACCTACCACCTTGAGCATGACCACGTTAATGATAATGGAGTTTTGCAAGACCAACATGAGTGCTTCGTATTCAACAATGTTGTTCATGCACTCGAACTCCAAGTGGCTTGAAATCAAATGTTTCTTATTGTTTGGGTCGATCAAGACACACACAGCTCTTCAGCCATATTGTGTCTTTGATTGGTCAATGTACATGGTCCACAAATCATCTGTACATAGACCATTTGACGCGATTGCACTACTACTACTGCTACTAATGTTACAATTTGTTGTACATGTTTCATTTCCATCAGTCAGGTAATGAAGGAGACCCAACTACATGTCTGGTGGGGTTTTAGCCCACCGTACGAGATAACACCCCAACATTGTTTCAAAGAGGAAGTTGCTAAACATGAGATCTGCAAAGGCCAACAGTTCGTTTTCTCCATTGATGTGAGTGGAATTGTGCCTCATATATCTCTCAGATAACACTTAGATTTGATTTTTTCCCCTTGTATGAAAGCCACATGTGTGACCAGTCTGTAGCAAAGTATTCGTTCATCTTGCTGGACTAGTCTCTACTGAGTAGTAAGCCATACACTTCTCGTATATCCACAATAACAATGTTTATGCACTGGTGAACTCAGCCATTGTGAGATAGTTGAATGATCACATCTAAAAGTTCACCAATGATTGGTACAGATGTTCAATCAAGTTGGACGATCTACACTAATGTCTTGTTGCACTGCACATTGATATTTTTGGCAATGGAGAGCAGCATGATGTTGGCTTCCGCACCAGAATTAATCATGCAGTTGTGAACATTACTGTTGAAGATTTCAGATAAGAGTAGGAATGGAGGGAAAATAAAGTTTACTTCTTCCATTCAAAGTGTGTTTAGCACAGTTGAAAGTGATCTGGGAGGTGTGCTTTCTCCCTTGCTGGTAGAGGTTGCATTGTCAGTTGATGTATGTTCTAGTGTGCGCAACAACATGTCTCTTTGACTCTAAATCTTAGCCAACTTGAACAAAATAATTTTTGTGCGAGTTTTCTTCAATTTTTCTTCATGTAATCCACAATGTTGTAATTCATAGGGGGTAGACTCACCGAGGTGTCCAGGGTGAGACTAGTATTCGTGTTGTCTGGCATAGTGTTCTGCAATTTTCTACTCATGGACGTACTCTTTCCCACTGTTGTCTTCTCGAGATTTGCATTTTATTCTTTTGGATCGCTGGTGGATCAACCTTCCTCAGCGGTTCAAGATTTTTTTCGCTTCCCCAAGTGTAGGAGGATCCCCCTTACTTCTAATATTGTAACGATCATTTTACTTTTGGGGCTACTTCTCGGAGTTCATCTTTTGTGCTGCTTGCGAGCGCTAATACATGTTTACCACATGCCCAGAGCTTAATGCCTCATCAGGCACAACATCTTCATCATTGTCTATATATCTTGGTTGTCCCTACGCATTTCTCCCTACGTTAAGTGCATGATTGCATATTGAGTCTCCAAATCTCTTCTAGTCCGAACAAGACCCTTCCGAGTGATCATCTTCATGAAATGAACAAAATTCATTGTTCACGCACTATTCGGGCTGAAACACTAAGATCTGTGCATTATTAGTCAGGAGATGATTGTTGCTTGATGACATGGTCCCTTGTCTCCGTCTGGGTGGTCGGCTACTTGCAGATGTGTGAATGGCTTGTTCCTTGAGCTCAAATAGTTATGTTGTCAAGTTTTTGACAAGACAAGTAAGTGTTTCAATATCAAGTGTTTCATTGTCCTTACCCTTGCTCGCCACAGCCATTGGCTTCCTGATCACATCTCTTGAGTCCTTTGTTGGTTCATCATCCTTGATGACTCCAATCACATGCAAGTCCTTTTCAACATTGATCGCCTCTTCGCAGTTTTCTAATAGTGTTGGTTTCACAGCTCGTTTGACAAACTGTAAAATGTTTGTCAGTAGTGTGGACGTGTAGTAATCGACACTGATGGACTCATGAGGTTTTGTGTCCACTGAAAACTTATTCAATATGTGCAAAAACATCTGATTGAAATATTTGACCTTTTCTTTCCCTTCCATCTTCAGGCTTCCTAATTCTTTTAGTAATATGGCTGGGGTCTTGTCATTAACAAAGTTTTCCAGAAACATACGTTTGAACATACCTTAGTTATGGATGGAGTTGACAAGAAGGGTGTGATATGATGTTGCTACATGATCATCTAAGGTAAATGGAAATAATATACATGCAATGTCGTCGTACCGTGCCTCAAGGGTCTACAACTCTAGGTAGAAGTTGTCTAAGTGATCTTCTACCTTCACTGTGCTGTCAGGGTCAAAATTTGTGATCATTCTCTCCGACCTCTTCGGCATCTTGTGCAAAGAACTTGGGAGAGCCAATGGTCCTTGAGTCATCCATTCTAGATTTTGGTCAGCCATGTTTCTTGCTCTTCATCCTCCTCCTCTTCTCTAGAATCTGACAGTTCCCACTCTGAGTCTATTAGTTTGTCTCAACCTCTGCCTCCTCTGTCGCCTTCCCCTCCACCTCCTATACCTGATTCTAAGCCCAATATCACAAGTGTATATTGTTCTCCCTGTTGGCAGACCTAAGTTTCCTCTCCATTCTCAATAACTTCTGCGAAACATTTAAGTTTTGCAAAAACTTCTTCTTCCACTAATGATACAACAACCCCTGTGAGAGTGGTTTTTGGATTTGTTGACACATATGGAAGATGCTTTACTCTAGGGATCAGTCTGACTACACATGAGAGAGGTCTACTTTGTTTAAGAACAATGAGGTTCACATGCCTAGTGAGTGCTAGTGTTACTTGTGTAAAGGTTCTTTCATAGCAAAGAGAGAGGGTGGGAGTGAGTCTCCAGTTGGAAGGGAGGAAGTCTCAACTCTGTTAGAGACACATAACACAACAGGATATGCACAACTTTTGAAGGAGCAATCCACATGGATGCAGCAGTCACAACACACAAGGGAATATAACAAGTACAACACCCACTGGGACAGTCCGCGCAAGTGCGACGGTCATTATAACAAGTTTACGTGAAAGGTTTTGTCTGATGTCCGGGGTAGTAACCAACACGGGGAGGACAACATTAACAACTTATATAACACATTTTCATAACTATATGTATTAGAACAACTAAATGAGTTCAATTTTTTAACATAGTTAAACCAACATGTATTACAAGTGTTCAACATTAATCTTACAAACAGTTACAACACGTTTCAAAATATGCTGGCCTGTTATCGGTATTTGGAATTAAGCGAAAGTTCTAAGACACATCGATAAACCATACATCACTAACCCCATGGGTGGGGCACTAGAACCAGTACTCGCTCCTCAAAGAAAATATTATAGGCTCTCAAGGCTACGTGGGAGGAGCCAAGGTGAAAAGTATTTTGCATGTAAAAATGAGGGCTATTTATAGCCAAGGGTAAGACTGACCCTTGTGACTGTTTGACTTCACTCATGACTATTTGACTTATCAACTCTACATGACTCTTTAGATTACAAGTGGTTCTCTTGGACTTCCACTTTACATTACATTGATTGCCAACAGTATGGCCCATAGTAGTGATGTGGCTGACATGACCCATGACACAAATTGACATGACATTGCTGGTATGTTCATGTTGTTTGTGGTGTGCATGTCGAGTTGTATTGTTGTTGAGTGATGGACGTACTCTTGGTGTATCAAATCTTCACCTCCACATGGAAAGGTGTGTGAAGTATTTGCTGGTCATTGGGGTTCGCTTGATGTACCATGTGCACGTTGCTCCTTTGGTTGTACTTTGGCATGCTTGACATGCTTGTCCGTTCGCGAAAAATTATCCTCACATGTTCGTCCATTCGTGAAGAATTCTCCTTGCATGCATCGTCGGTTCCTTTGTTTGCAAACACATCTCCTTGCATGCACTCTCTTTTTTTATCCCATACGTTGTTGCATCACATCTTATCCATATACTTGTATCTACAATTACTCATGATGAGACGACATCAAATCCAAAAACCTCCTAGTCTACCATGATGCATTATTATTCACTTTCAGATGCAGGTATTTGGAGATAGGACGAGGCTATGAAACTGTGCAAGGCAAGTTTCAAGCTGGGATGCAGGCTCCAGGCACTGTTGGTGAAAATTTCACATAGGTCACTTGGAGACTAAGATGGAAAATCTATATCAGTAGTGACTGTCATTGGGATTTGGCTCAGCTGGAGGGCAGATCTGCACAATTTTTGGAGGGAGGCAGTGTGGGCAACTGAGGGGCTTGGCAACAAAACTACGCAATTCCTGGAGGGAGCTGGTTGCAGACTTCAGGAGGCTTGGTAGCGAAAATTGCACAATTCCTGGAGATTGCTATTAGCAGGTTGTGGGGTTTCTAGAGACAAAAAAGTGTGCAATTCCTGAGAGGTTGACCTACTAAACATCGTTGCGTAGTTTTTGAGCTGAGTAAGATGCTGGGCTGTTGAGGGGCTTGCTCAGAAATCTACGTAGTTTTTTGCATGAGTAGTCGACCGACTGTCTTGGTGGCTGGTTGGAAAATCTACGCAATTCCTGGAGGGAGACAGGAATGGGCACTGTGTGTCTATCCAACCTATCTGCATAATTTCACCAGTCAGCGGATCGGGCAAGGCTTGCAACTTCTGCGTAATTTTTTAGGGGAGTGAATCCCGGGATCACTGCCCAGTCAAATTCTCTTGTTGACTAGCTAGAGGGTTGGTTAATGATCTTGCGGGAAATGCATATTGAAATGACTTGTTGGACACTTCTATGTTGTTATGGGTGACAGTCAGTTGAGTGAACTGCATGGTGGAGGTCCGGTTTTTAGTGGGTGATCTGGTCCTCAAAATTTAAGCAAAATGACTAAGTGTGTGAGTGAGTGAATTAGTCATATGCTCAACATGATTGATTGTGCGAGCGACAAGAACAACACATTTTATATATCGTTGAATGGTCGCAACGATGCTTGCGCGACAATGTGTACAACTTCGTGTGTGAGTGCGAAATATGTTTACATAGCGAACATAACATGTACACACGAAGCGAAGACCTTGTGCATGACTAGAACATGGTTGCAAGGGTGACGTTGTGACCAACATTCAACAAGTTGTTCATTGAATGGTCAAGCAAAGAGGGTGCAAAGACTCAACACGAGCCCCTGGGGTGAGCCCGAGTGATTGCACACATCAAGTAAAAACTCAATGGAAGCTTTGAAATCGGATGTGGGCCAAAATTCTGGAGGGTGTTGTAGCCACTACAACATAACACTTATCTATATTGTTCCATTTAATTCCCATTGTTCCTTGGTTTATGATTTCTTTTTCCCTTACACGTAGTACAAGACTTTGAATGACACTATTACCTTAGGAAGAATTATGAAATGTATGCAATCGATCTAGAGCAAGCTAAAGCATGGAAACTATCAACCATGTTGTTCTATCATTTGATTATAATCACTATAAGGTTAATATTCTTTGAGGTTTTTAAGAGAATGAAATATAGTCGTCCCCTCAAATCCCCAAGTTTCTTGCAAAGAATGTTTCCAAGTAACTATATAAACCACTAGATTTCTAAAAAAGTTCTTGGTCTCATAGAAGTAGGAATTAGTCATTAAAATCCCAATGACAACAAAAAAAATGTTACACTTGCCAGAACTACATGACTTCTAACTTCAACAACTATCTACATACAACTTAACCCATTTTAATCTGATTGGTTTTTTACGTATACCTTAACATTTACATTTAGTTCCTATAATTGGCGTTGGAGAAAGTGACATAAAAATAACAACATATAAATTCAACAATTATCTACATACAACTTAACCAATTAAATTTTAATATGATATTAGTTTTTTACATATATCTTTACCTTTAGTTCATATAATTAGCGTTAGGAAAACTGTCAAAAAAAAAGCAACAACATATAACTTCAACAGTTATCTACATACAACATAAAAGGATTTGCATACGAGAAAATGATGACTTGACTAATGACATTAACAATTATTTGCCATATTATCTTAAACCAACTACATATATAAATCAATGACTAGTTATTCTGCAATGAATCTAATTAGTGGTAAAAAATATGGGTGATTTTAGGGGCGAATGTTCGCCCTTTGGCGAAATTAAGGGGTTTTAAATTTTTAGTGGGCGAATAAATTTGTATCATAGTA
>APFE031329716.1:15330-37927 GCA_000404065.3 Pinus taeda
ATAAAAACAAAAATGGCACATGGTATTGACCCATGGTATTCACCAAAATGGCACATGGTATTGACCCATGGTATTCACTTGGAATGTAGCCTATTTAAATGGGGAATTAAACCAGAATAGATTCATCTTTACTCTAGATCTACTAACCCCCAAGAGGTATCAAATATCGTGATATGCAAACTAGCATAAAGTGAAAAAATATTTGATCCGATCAAGAGTAAAAATGGATGTTGTAATTTAATGTCTGTTAAACATTTTAGCTTGGTTAAAATAAAAATCAACTATTAATTTTATTAATTTTTATAAATTACTAATAGTAATTTTTAATCTCGAGGTTTATGATAACCCATGGTATTGACCCATGGTAGTACCATGGTATTCATGTGAGCATAGACTATTTAAAGGGAAAATTCTATCATCTTAGATCCATCTTAATTCCGGGTCTACCAAGTGCTCAGAGGGATATATAGGTTCGTTTTTATGATAATGAAGATATTAAATAGACTTAGGAAATTATATTGTAAAAACATCTTAAGGTGAATGGTTAAAGCATAGACATTGGACAAGTATATTTGTATACTTTTATTTTAAACTGAAACAAATCCAGGGATAAAAGGAATGGATTGATTGCACTAGTCATCCTTCTATAACTTTCCAATATATACTGGAGTAAACAGATTGTAATTTGGGTAATTTTTCTAATTGCAAACGGGAACATACTTGTGTATTGGCAGGGTGGTTACGAGGTCCCTAGAAGTGGAGTAAACAGATTGTAATTTGGGTAATTTTTGTAATTGCAAACAGGAACATACTTGTGTATTGGCAGGGTGGTTATGAGGTCCCTAGAAGTGATGAATTTGAATTTTTCTTAGTTTTATATATACTATTAGGTTTTTTCTCATGCTTTCTATGAATGGCACGGGTGAATTTTATCTTAGACCCACTAGATTATCGATATGTAATTTCGGTAATTTTGATTTCAAAAGATATTTTAAAGAAATGCAATGATTTCATTTGTGTATTCAATAAACACAAGATTTTATAATTGATTAAAATATTTGCCATGTCTAGTGAGAGATTCGTCAAAAAATTATATATACATATCATATTATTGATAAAATCGCCTTCCGTTTTTCCTATATGCCATGGAGATTCGCGCATTTATTATACATGTAAATTTAAGAGGGTTTTAAAATTTTCCCTGGTAAAAAATCAAAACATGATTCCAAAGATTTATAGATTAAATAGCATTTAGTCGTGATGATTCAAATATAACCGTTTTAAAACAAGTCATGATTCCAAAGGTTTATAGATTCATTATCTTTGTTGATTAAATAGCATTTAGTCATGATGATTAAAAAATATATGTTTCAATACTAGTATGAATAGCTATGAAATTAGACATATACTTGCCACTGGCATTAATGATTAAAAACCAATAGCATTTAGTCGTGATGATTAAAAAATATCCGTTTCAAAAATAGTATGAATAGCTATGAAATTAGACATATACTTGTGAGTGTGGCATTAATGATTAAAAACTTCAGTTTTAATTGAAATTCCAAACTCCAAGGCAGGTGTGATGAAGATGAAGATGTGTAATGTTTTCAATATTTCAAATCATTTTAATGCAGAGTTTCAAAAAAATATAAATATATGATTTTTCATGTTAAATTAATATTTCAATATCTCACACATATTTTAAACCATAAATAAAATATTTAAATGCAAGTTTTATGTTAAATGATTTTATCAATAAAGAGAGAAAAGTAATAAACTATCAACCATGTAGTTACTTTATGGAAACTTTTCTTGAATGCACACATTACATAGGATGGACTTTCAAGTTAACAATCATCACAAAACAACTCAAATTATCTATGAAACGGTGCTCATCATCACTGATATGAAATTTTATTATTTTGTACCCTGAGAGACACCGTTCAAAGGCCTACACTACTTATTAGTCCTTGCCGTCCCGGCATGGGACTATATTAATCGGAAATGAGAACTTTAGCATTATATGAGTTACTTTTATTAGTCCCTTATCAACTATAAACAAAGTTTGCAAACACATATTGATTTATGATGTTATTTGGCCTCTTCCCGAGGACCGAAGCTAAAACAATAGGTTATAAATTTTTGTTTGCTCCATATTTTGAAACTCCTAAAAATACTACCTAATCTAATGTTGCATTAGTCGTCGACATTAAATGTTATCTCAGCTGAGCTCTGGAATATGCTTAAGGCAAAATATAAGGCAGTAGGTCACTGGTTACACCACCATCTGCATGTACTACTTGTCAGCCAGATATTAAGGCTTCCTTGCAGGCAAGCCATGTATGTTCTAGTCTGGGGCGAAATTGGTTTCTCTGGGCATACAATATTATGATAGGGAGCATTCTGATTCCGAAAAGCAACTCAGGGCATACAATATTCCGAGAGGGATCATTCTGATTCCAGAAAGCAGCTTAGGACCAAAACTGAATGAGAGCGAGCTCCAGTGTAATTTTCTAAGAGGAATTTGCGGGATTTCCTCTTGCCCAGGAGGGAGCTGCAATGTAATTCCTCAAGTCCCCACTATATGGAATCTGCGTAGGTAAGACTGTATGGAAATATGCTATTAGTAGCCCAGTCAAACACTTCGCTAATAATGTAATTCTTTGAGTTGAGAATAGATTTTTCCTACTGAACCATGCCTTGCCTTCTTAGAATGTTTCTCTATATTTGGTGGACTTTCTTTATGTTGAGCTGCATTGCCTTGCATCTGCATATTGTAAATATTGTAAATAAAATGAGTCCCATATTACAATATTTATTCTGGCCATAAGAATAACAAAGGTTATGAGTAGAATATGATGTACATCTCATACATTTTGGTGGATTTCCCCAAAATTTCCCCTCGTCACAACTAATTCTTTGGTCTTTTCTACAAAACAATGAATCACATAATGCAAAGACCCAAATCTAAAATTACAACTTAGCAGAAAGAACTTGGAATTTTTAAAGATCGGTTGTCATTATTACATTCAATACAATATTTTTCTGTATATTTGAATGAGTCATTATTACATCAAATACAATATTTTTTTGTATATTTGAATAAATCCATCTAGTCAGGAAACGAATTATTCAACAAACCATTCTGGCTAAAATCTTTTGGTAAGTAATAAAAAAATACTAATTAATAAAAAGGACTACGTTGTAAAAGAAGTCTAGACGCTGTAGATTGTTGAGAGATGAAGATGAGCAGGAAGATCAGAGCGAGGATGGAAGAAATGTATGCATGCCCAAAACTCCCCATATTTGACATTTGAGATAATGAATGAATGAAGCAAAAAGTGGTTGTTTAGTCCCCTTTCATATTTTCAGCGATCTAGAAGTGGATCACATGCAGAGAGTGTGTGGCAGAATTATGAAGAGAGAAACGACAACATTGATATTGTTTATGGTAAATGCAGCCGATACAACATGCTCTGGTCAGATGGAAACGATATGGGCAACGTCACACGTGAATGCGAATATGGTGATAACAACGCATACTTCCACCTACTTGTGTCTTGTAACTCCAAATTGCACTGTCTTGGTCTGCTCTGGTTGGTTTCTCTTCCAACATGAGACCTACCCTTCTTAAGCCTTCCTTCTTAGATAAGCTTTCTTAGATGAATTAGGGAGTCTGACTGTGGATAGAGGGAGAATCGAATTACTGCCTAACCCTTGACTTAGACAGTGAACTAAAGCCCCTTGAGCCCCTCGAGAAGTGTTGCTTTTGGCCTATTACAAGATTAATCTCTTTTGTTTCTCACAGGTTTTTCCTGGATTTTAATGAATATATTGTTGGCTTTTTAGGTATTTCCGTCTGGGGTTTCGATAGTCTCTCGCTGGATTTCTCTATTGTGTCTAACCTGAAATATACTCTTCGGTAACTTAGTGATGAAATGAAAACATGAACTATGAATTCCCTTTATCCAAAATCTTAAATTAGAGTGTCTACTTTGTGTTGTCATCGTACATGTTAGGTTATCACATGATAGACAAGTGGTAAGATCGTTGGCCCACAGCGTTAGACAACCAGTAAAATCATTGGCCCACACGACCAGATAGGTGTACATTCAGAAAAGTGGTGATTTATATGCGATGATTACAAATATTTGTATGTTACATGTTTGCATGTATTCCACGTGCCTTTTGGAAAGCTCTAACAAGATGTTGAGGTGTCCACAGCATGGCTTCTAATAGGATGTTGAGGTGTTCGAACATCTACAATCTCTTCCTATTCTTGGCTTGGTTTTTGGTGGTTTCTTTCTGGTCATCTATACTATTGTTATCCCCTCATAATTATTGTTATTATTTCTTCCTGTAAGCTTAAATGGTTTTTATTTCTCCGCATAAGCTTATTTTCTATGGTTTCATTTTCATGTTTTAGTCGGTTTCATCAGAGGATTTATAGAAGCCGAGGAGGTAGAGAAACCGAGGACAAATCTCTCACAAATCATAAGTAATTTGTGGTCTTTTTTTGGTTGCTTAATTCAATTAAAGTTCAGAGGATTTATTTGATGTTTCTGCAATTCAATTGAACTCTAGAGGATTTATTTAATGGCTTCGCAATTCAATTGAATTAAATAGTAGAGGCTCTATATGTATTTTTGTTTCGATTTACAGGAAGTGATTTACCAGTGCGCCCTGTGTTTTCATCGCATTATGGGACAGGGGATGTGCATCATAACAAGGTTGTTGTGACATGTTATCAATTCATTTTGAGTACCAAATTTACATTGCTTCCAATTTTGGTTTAAAGGAAGCACGACTATTTTTTATTATTTTATAGTGATTCCGCTGCAAATAAGATGGATGTTTCATTTAATGGCATGGGTGATATATGTTAATTTCATTTTCCAGTGAATGTAATTTTTCAGGGTTTGACAGATCAGAGAAATGCAGACACCAATTCGTAGAATGTTATACTCATTAGGTAATTGATTTTACACTGGTAGTAATTAAGAATTTTTTAACAAAATAAACCAACAATGTGAAGCTATTTTAAAATTTTGTAAGTGTATCAGGTTATTTAATTCTTTGATTTTAAAGCTTTTGTTTATTATAAAATATTTCATTATTGGTATTTTTTTTTCTTTAAAATGGAATGGAACTCACTTTCTTTCTTTTTTCCTGAACATTTTAATTGCCCATCAAATTGAATTACACTTTCTTTAATTATTTTTCTTTAAAAAATAATATGCACATCTTTATCTTAAATATTATAAAATAAACTTTTCCCAACTTTATTTTTCAATAACCCATTTCCTTTTACCTCTAGACTTTTACCCTCTTTTAAGGCAGTGTGTTTTCATTCCCAAGGTGTATATAAAACTCTAATTATTATGCAAGCTTACAACATACACCTCTATTCCTTTTAAAACTTTAACTATTATGTAAAATTGCAACGTGCTTTTATGGATGAAAATGGTAGAAAAAAGCGCTTGACAATGCTCCTCTTCCCTCTATAGTTCTGCAGGCTAACTATAACTCAATTAATTGACTTCAAGTTAATTTAATTGTCGTGGAGTAGAAACTCAATTAACGCCCGGCTTCCTAGAGTCAAATCAGCATGAGATTTGTGTTCCACTATTAGATGAGCCAACCTTTATGTGTACTTGCTGAGGTCAATTGATTTTTTCATGCAATGTGAGTGCTATTATTGTTGATTTGATCCAATATCTTTAAATTGTACTTTTATTGTTTGGATTTACAAGTAGTTGATTTATGCAAAAAAATAATTTCTTTGGTTATTTTAATAGGACCAGCTCTCACAATTTGTAGGTATGTAAGCAGATCATGCAGGCAGACATTCAGTTGTACCAGATTAATGTAATGATCAGTTATTCAAGAATAATGTACAAAAAGCTTGTAGCCTAGCATTAAGAGGACCAATCTATGAATCAATTGGTTAAAGTATGCACAAAAATATATTCCTTCCCGATACGCACCCTACCCATCGTTTTTCCTGCAAGCTTTGTATTATCGTACATTGCGCTCTACCATGCCGTGAATTTTTTAATTAAAACTTGGAAATTATTTAGAGCTTTGCTAGGGTTTACTATTTAAAAAATTTAGTGGTTGGAATCTATTATTATTTTTATTTTAGCAAAAAGTAGGATTAGTTTAACTTTGGCTAAGAATATATACCATGTGCAATGCGGAGGTTCTGAGGTGACTTAGTGTGTAGAGCTTGAAGTGGTAGATGGAATTCCACTACCACCTTTATAGACTTCTTTTCATTATGTTTATGTTGGTGATCCACAACCTTTTCTTCCTCTGTACGTTGCTCAGATTACTGCTGATGAAGGGCTAGGACAACTAGTATGTTTCCCATTATTCCTACTATTTAAGAGAATCTCAAAAATTCCTAATCCTTATAATAAAAGAGAATATAACCTAATTCACAAACGTTGTTTAATGGAACAAATTAGGGTCACTTTTAATAGATCTATTGGGCCTATAACATGTCACATGGGGTAGACGCTCGGATGGATTAAGCCTTCAGAATAAGTTGTGGACAGAATGCCAAGTTCACAGCCTTTTCTTTTTACTATGCTGAAACAATAGCTCTTTATCCTTGATCATTGCTACCCAGACGAAGAGGTCCTAAACCGCATAAGATATCCCTAGATGACAAGTTCTGGGCTGCTCAATTGCTCCCCTACAAGTAGTTCTTGAACCGGTCACAAATTCCATATAACATATATAAAGGTAAGAAAGAAGAGCCTTAGTCTTAAACTTAGTTCCATGGACAACTATAGTTCAAGCTAGATGCAGTAGAGAGACTATTAGCCATAGAGTTGCTAACCTTATCAGGGTTATGATTTCTCCTACCAAGGTTATAAATCTTGATGAACTATAAGTATTATTTTTATCTAGGATCTTCTCTTGTGCTTATTAATTTAGTTTAATTTCTAGTCCTTTCTAATATAGACTTGGTATAAAACATTTCCTTGTAATAGACCTTTTTCTATGTTTAAATTATCATAAAATAAATTATTTCCCTTTTCTCAAATTATGTGAGCCATGTCATGATGATGGTTCTAATGATAATGGTTGCCATTAACTACGTTTCCTTTAAGTTTCATATAATAATTCTATTTAACTAAGATGGAATCTATGACAATATTTTTATACCAAACATATGATTTAAAATGACAAGTTGTCCTCAAAGTTTCAGGATAAAAGGCATATTTTCTCGGTGAATAAGTAGAACTATGGAAACCTATGGAATTAAGTTATTATGTAAGTTGGCATAACATTATTATGTATGTTTTTGATCCTCGCAACTTTTGTTCCTATTCTTTAAATGCAGGTTTTGATCTAGAGCCTCAATTCCTTAACGAAATACAAGTTCTGATATGTGAGTAGACATAATGATTACAGTTCTTTAATTATCCATCAGAGGTTGATGCTTTTCCTTGATTTTTTATTCTTTTCTTTTATGCTACCATATGCTTCTTGCAGTCCTCTCACATTATTTCAAGCCCACCTAGTTTATCCAGTTGTCTTTGCATTTGTTCAATTCATAGAACAGTAACTGTAGGTTTTTAATTTCACACGTTTAGGATTCAACCTTGGAATTGATAACTATAGTTTCTGTTCTGAGGCTATTTTATCCTCTTCAGGTGTTTCACTCTGTTTTTCATGGAATGATATTCTTTGACCATATTTTTAGGTTCTGCCTTCAAGGGCAGGGACTGGCTGCCGCGCAACCCCCCATTGTTTAGTATCTAAACTATTTGTAACATGCACACATTACAATTCATAGTGATTTACCTTAAAAAAAAAATTGATTAAAAGTCGAAACAATTAAAAAAAATGCAATAACATAATATCATAAACATGCGAAAATTTTATAATAACGAGGTTGACAACCGAAGTGGAGTTCGACACATGGCACATGACAGATCTCTGTGAAACATGTGGGAACATGGTAAATGATGCACCATACGATTACTGCCATTTTCATTTTGATTATCATTGACCTCAACATAATTAAAGGCTTCTAAAACACAATGATTTATCTCCTTCTTCTTCATTCATCACTTCATCTAATTCAATCTTTTGACACACTTTCTTCACTATATATGTTGAAATTTTGATATGCTAATATGAACCATTTATAATAAAATTTCTTCTCACATAAACATATAATTTTTCTACTAGGTGTAGTGAAATAAGAATATAATTAAAAGCATAGTCACACAATTGAAATAATTGTCTAGGAAACCTAACTCTGAAAATGTTGTGCTTGTTGTTGATAATTTTATTGATAGAGAAAAACTAAGAAAATGACCTTTTACAAAATAATTGTTTCAGTATGAAAACAACCTAGTTTGTATGCCTTGAACCAGGCTTGAAACTCTTGCAATATTGTTGATATCTGCTACCCTCTACCAATTTGCACATAATCTTCTCTTGCACACTCTTCCTCTCAAAAGCCTCACGCACAAACTTGTGATTCCTATTTCTTGGTCTCACCAACTCATGCTCATCAAAACAATGATTAAATTTGTGCCTTTGTTCCTCCTTTTAAAGACAATTTGAATAGTTAAAAGTAGTGAGTTTTCTAATTGAGGAATAATTTTGTGTAGAAATTTCATTATAGATTAAACTGATTATGCAATGTACTAAAGAAAAATACTGAATCTACTTCTACCATCAAACTTGAAGAAGCTTAATCGATTTTAATCAAGATCAAATAGAACACATATAACAGAGAAGAAGATTTAATCATGCAGGAAACACAGAAGAATACTCTGGGGAAAGCCTCAGCTAAAAACCTCGATATCTGTATTATCATACAAGTGGAAATATCTCAGGATTACACAAAGCTTTAGCTCTCAAGCTATCCAGCTCTCAGTACAATCCCTCACTGCTGCTCATAGAAAGGATAAACAACACATATGCCTTCCTTTAGTCCTCCAAGCCTCCTATTTCCTTGCGCAGTTTCTCCTGGGTCATCTAGCTATATCCTATGTTTAGTAATCCCTCACAAACTGCTCTGAGCTCTGAAATAATTGCGCAATCCTGAAGGAGATAATTCCTTCTGCATGGATGAGTTTCCTATATAGGAAAAATATTCCAACTGATAGTACACTGTCCCTTCCTTTAATCTCAACTGGGTCTCTGTCTGAACTAACATACATGAGTTATTTATGAGATAATATTCAGTTATCTGAAGTACACTAGTTGCATGCATGCATACATTAACTATCTAAACTCACAATTAGTTCCACAAACTGTTGGAACTAATCTAACTGGACTTAAGTCAGTTAACTGAGCTAACTAATTACAACTCAAAGTACAACTCATCCTGATATCCTTAATTAAGGGATAACTTTCTCAATTAAAGGAATAATTGTTGCATGTCTTCACATAGATTTCATGTTTGATTTTCTCTGACTAATTAACTCAAGATGAATTAATTAATTATTTTACAAATAACTGTTGAGAACAAATTCGAATTTTAGTTCTCAATTTTAATTTAGGGATTAATTAAAAATGGAATCTATTCTGAAATCCTATTTATAACAATGTTATTTTTAACATTTCTATTTTATCATTCCTTGTTGCTATTTCCAACACTGGCACTTGAAATTCTATTTATAGCATTTCTTGTTGCTATTTTCAATACTCCCTCTCAACAAGAAAGGCATTCAACTCAAACCTGATCCTAAACCTTTGGAATGTTCTGCATGCAACACTTCTCTCAAGTGTTGTTGTTCCAACAACTGTAGAAACACAAAAATATCCAACCTGAATCAGAATGATGCCTTTGTTATCAAAGTCTCCGACTGTTATTGCCTCTGTCGACTAAAAACTCTACACCTCTGTGCTCTTCAATATCTGACTGCTCTAGCCTATGTCACTTTGATCTCTGACTACATCAATCACATTAATTCCTCCTGATGCATCCGTGCTACTGTTGATCCTATCTCCCAACAATACATCTGTATTGCACCTTCTCTCATCATGTTGCATCGTGCTACCCACTGCTGCACTGCAACTCAATTATTGAGAAGTAACTGATCTACCAACTGACCTCCATGTTGCGCTAGAAACACCTTCTGATGCTGAAGCTCCCTCTACCACTGACAAGTGCTCCCTCTCTGACCTATGCTCTCCTGCAACAACTCCTTGCATCTCGTACCATTGTACACTTCTCTGTGTTGTCCTACACTAGTGCAACACTCCTGTGGCTTTTGCATTTTGCAGCCCGCTAGCTCTATGCTATCATGGGACTCCTGCACTATAGCTCTCTCTGCTACTCCTTACGCATCTGTCTCTACCCACTCATCCAGTCCTGCTACTCCTCATCGAGGCTCCCGTAGCAAGGTCTAATCAAAGAGGCTGGGTACCTCAAGGATCCTACCTCTATTTCAGCCTTCTTAGGACTATCACTACACATCGCACCACCTCACACTTGGAGGTATGGATGCTTGTGATCCCTCTGCCCACTTGGCTTAAACTTTCTGCCTACTAGAGGTCTCTACATGATTGGATACCTCCACTTGGTCTCCTCTCAACTTCTCTAGTTGTGGCTACTCCACAACCTCCTGAAGCTGCTTCACCAATTGTGGTTCCTCCACAATTGTCTGAGACTTCTTCTAGCACTACATGTTGAGAGGTAATGTCTCTCCCTCTCAGCCACCAAGTCTCCAGCAGTTGCCTTGCTCCTCAAAGCTTTGCATGCATCTTGAACCTCAAGAGCATACAGGTTCTTGGCTAGCAAACCAATTTGTTTCATCTTTTCCGTCGTCGCGATTTTTTGTTTAGAAAAAGAGTTGATTTTAAATTAGCGATATCTCCCTCATTCAAACTCCAATTCAGCTGATTTGTTTTTTGAATTTGGGTATTTTTTTGCAAATAATCCAGATCTGCTATTCGTTTATGAAATTTTTGAGCAAAAATTTTCAAATCTGCTCCGCAAACTCACGACCCTTTTTTTTACTTCAATTTCTGTTATTTGTATACCATTCATAGGTCTGTTAAACTCAGCTCTGATACCATGTAGAAATTTCACCGTAGATTAAGCTGATTATGCAATGTACTAAAGCAAAATACTTAATATACTTCTACCATTAAACTTGTGGAAGCTTAATCGATTTTTAGCAAGATCAAACAGAACAGATATAACATAGAAGAATATTCAATCACACATGAAACACATACGAATACTCTAGGGAAAGCCTCACTAAAAACCCCGCTATCTGTATTATCATACAAGTGGAAATATCTCATGATTACACCAAGCTTTAGCTCTCAAGTTGTCCAACTCTCAATATAATCCCTCACTGCTGCTCATAGATAGAATAGACACAACATATGCCCTCCTTCAGTCCTCCAAGCCTCCTATTTCCTTGCACATTTTCTCTTGGGTCCTCTAGCTATATCCTGTGTGTAATAATCCTTCACACACAACTCTGACCTTTGAAATAATTTCGCAATCTTGAAGGAGATAATTCATTTTGCATGGATGAGTTCCCTATATAGCAAAAATCCTTCAACTGATAGTACACTGTCCCTTCCTTTAATCTCAACTGGGTCTCTGTCTAACCTGACATGCATGAGTTATTTAGGAGAGAATATTAAATTATCTCAAGTACACTAGTTGCATGCATGCATTAACTAACTGAACTCACAATTAGTTCCACAAACTGTTGGAACTAATCTAACTGGACTTAACTCAGTTAACTGAGTTAAATAATTACAACTCATCTTGATCTCCTAATTAAGGGATAACTTTCTCAATCAAAGGAATAACTGTTGCAAGTCTTCACATATACTTCATGTTTGATTTTCTTTAACTAATTAACTCAAAATGAATTAATTAGTTATTTTACAAGCAATTGCTGAGATCAAATTCGAATTTTAATTCTCAATTTAGTTTATCATTCCTTGTTGCTATTTCCAACTTTGGTACCTAAAATTCTATTTATAGCAATGTTGTTTATAGTATTTCTATTTAGCACTTCTTGTTGCTATTTTCAACACTCCCTCTCAACAAGAAAGGCATTCAACTCGAACCCGATCCTAAACCTTTGGAATGTTCTGCATGCAACACTTCTCTCAAATGTTGTTGCTCCAACAACTCTAGGAACACAAAAAATATCCAACCTGAATCATAATGATGCTTCTGTCATCAAAGTCTCTGATTGTTATTGCCTCTGTTGACTGAAAACTTTGCACCTCTGTGCTCTTTAGTATCTGACTGCCCACTCTTTGTCACTTTGATCTCTGAATGCATTAATCATACTGATTCCTCCTACTGCATCTGTGTTGTTGTTGGTAGTATCTCCTAGCGCTGCATCTGCACTGCACCTCCTCTCATCATGTTGCATCGTGTTTCCCACTATTGCACTACAACTCAGTTACTAAGAAGTAAGTAATTGATCTCCCAACTGACCTCCCTGTTGGGCTAGAAACACCCTCTGACGTTGAAGCTCCCTTTGTCGCTGAAAAGTGCTTCCTCTTTGACCTCTACGCTTTTGCAACAACTCCATGCATCTCGCACCATTGCACACTTCCCTATGTCATCCTGCACTGGTGCAACACTCCTATGCCTCTCACATTGTTGTAACCAGCTAGCTCTGCACTGTCATGGAACTCCTGCACTGTAGTTGTCTCTGCTGCTCCTTCTGCATTCATCTCTACCCACTCAGCTAGTCCTACTACTCCTCGTCGGGGCTCTCGTAGCAAGGTCTAATCAAGGAGGTTGGGTACCTCAAGGATCCTACCCCTATTTCATCCTTCTTGGGACTATCACTACACATCGCCCCACCTCACACTTGGAGGTATGGATGCATGTGATCCCTCTGCCCACTTCACTTGAAATTTCCTCCTACTAGAGGTCTCTGCATGAGTGGATGCCTCCACTCGGTGTCCTCTCGGCTTCTCTAATTGTGGCTGCTCTGTAACCTCCTGAAGCTGCTTCACCAATTGTGGCTCCTCCACAATTGTCTGAGAGTTCTTCTGGCACTACATATTGAGAGGTAATGTACTCTCTCTCTCAACCACCAAGTCTCCAACAATTGCCTTGCTCCTTAAGACTTTGCATGCATATTGAACCTCAAGAGCATACAGGTTCTTGGCTAGCACACCAATTTGTTTCATCTTTCCAGACATCACGGTTTTTTTTTTTTTAAAAGAGCTGATTTTAAATCAGCGATATCTCCCACATCTGAACTTTGATTCAGCTGATGTTTTGTTTGAATTTAGGTATTTGTTCACAAAGAATCCAGATCTGATATTTGTTTTTGAAAATTTTGCACAAAATTTTTTAGATCTGCTCTACAAACTCACAACCCTTTTTTTTACTTTGATTTCTCTTCTTCATATACCATTCACAACTATGAGAAACTCATCTCTAATACCATATAGAAATTTCACCATAGATTAAACTGATTATGCAATGTACTAAAGCAAAATACTTAATCTACTTCTACCATGAAACTTGTGGAATCTTAATCGATTTTTAGCAAGATCAATAGAACACATCTAACAGCGAAGAAGATTCAATCACACATGAAACACAAAAGAATACTCTGGGGAAAGCCTCAACTAAAAACCCCACTATTTGTATTATCATACAAGTGGAAATATCTCAGGATTACGCAAAGCTTTAGCTCTCAATCTATCCATCTCTTAGTACAATCCCTCACTGCTGCTTATAGACAGAATAGACAACACATATGCCTTACTTCAGTACTCCAAACCTCCTATTTCCTTGTGTAGTTTCTCCTGGGTCCTCTAGCTATATCCTGTGTGTAATAATCCCTCACACACTGTTCTCACCTCTGAAATAACTACGCAATCCTGAAGGAGATATTCCTTTTGCATGGATGAGTTTCCTATATAGGAAAAATCCTTCAACTAATAGTACACTTTCCCTTCCTTTAATCTCAATTGGGTCTCTGTCTGAACTGACATGCATGAATTATTTATAAGAGAATATTCAGTTATATGAAGTAAACTAGTTGCATGCATGCATGCATTAACTGACTGAACTCACAATTAGTTCCACAAACTGTTGGAACTAATCTAACTGGACTTAACTAAGTTAACTGAGCTAACCAATTACAACTCATCTTGATCTCCTTAATTAAGGGATAACTTCCTCAATCAAAGCGAAAACTGTTGCATGTCTTCACATGGAATTCATGTTTGATTTTCTCTAACTAATTAACTCAAGATGAATTAATTAATTATTTTACAAATAGTTGCTGAGATCAAATTTGAATTTTAATTCTCAATTTTCATTTAGGGACTAATTAAAATTGGAATCTATCCCAAAATTCTATTTATATCAATGCTATTTTTATCATTTCTATTTTATAATTCCTTGTTACTATTTCCAACACTGGTACTGAAATGTTATTTATAGCAATGCTATTTATAGCATATCTATTTTTAGAATTTCTTGTTGCTATTTTAAACACTCCCTCTCAACAAAAAAAGGCATTCAACTCAAACCTGATCCTGAACCTTTGGGATGTTCTGCACGCAACACTTCTCTCAAGTGTTGTTGGTCCAGCAACTCTTGGAACACAAAAAATATCCAACCTGAATCAGAATGACGCCTCTGTCATCAAAGTCTCTGATTGCTATTGCCTTTGTCGACTGAAAAATCTACACCTATGTGCTCTTTAGTATCTGACTTCTCTAGCCTCTATCATTTTGATCTTTGACTACATCAATCACACTGATTCCTCCTACTGCATCCGTGTTGTTGTTGGTCCTATCTCCCAGCACTGCATCTGCACTGCACCTCCTCTTATCATGTTGCATCATGCTTCCCACTCCTGCACTGCAACTTAGTTATTGAGAACTAAGTAACTGATCTCCCAATTAAACTCCATGTTACACTAGAATCACCCTTTGATGCTGAAGCTCCTTCTGTCACTGAAAAGTGCTCCCTCTTTGACCTCTACGTTGCTGCAATAACTCCCTGCATCTCGAACCATTGCACACTTCTTTTTGCCATCCTGCACTGGTGCAACACTCATGTGCCTCTCGCATTGTTCCAACCTACTAGCTCTGTGCTGTTTTGGGACTCCTACATTGTAGCTCTCTCTGCCACTCCATCTGCATCCATCTTTACCCACTCAGTCAATCCTACTACTCCTCGTTGGGGCTCCCGTAGCAAGGTCTAATCAAAGAGGCTAGGTACCTCAAGGATCCTACCCCTATTTTAGCCTTCTTGGGACTATCACTATACATCGCCTCACCTCACACCTGGAGGTATGGATGCATGTGATCTCTCTGCCCACTTAGCTCGAAATTCCCCCCTACTGGAGGTCTCTGCATGAGTAGATGCCTCCATGAGGTCTCCTCTGGACTTCTTCATTTTTGGCTGCTCCACAACCTCCTAAAGCTGCTTGACCAATTGTGGGTCCTCCACAATTGTCTGGGACTTCTTTTGGCACTGCATGTTGAGAGGTAATGTACTCTCCTTCTCAACCACCAAGTCTCCAATAGTTGCCTTTCTCTTCAAGGCTTTGCATGCATCTTGAACCTCAAGAGCATATAGGTTCTTAGCTAGCACACCAATCTGTTTCATCTTTCCTGGCCTCATGATTTTTCTGCTGGAAAAGAGCTGATTTTAAATGAGTGATATCTCCCTCATCCGAACTCCGATTCAACCGATTTTTCTTTTAATTTAGGTATTTTTTCGCAAAGAATCTAGATATATTATTTGTTTTTCAAAATTTTGCACAAAAATTTCAGATCTATTGTACAAACTCGCGGCCCATTTTTTTTGTTTTACTTTGATTTCTCTTCTTTGTATACCATTCACAGCTCTGATAATCACAACTCTAATACCATGTAGAAATTTCATCGTAGATTAAACTGATTATGCAATGTACTAAAGAAAAATACTTAATCTACTTCTACCATCAAACTTGTGGAATCTTAATCGATTTTTAGCAAGATCAAATTGAACACATATAACAGAGAAGAAGATTCAATCAGACATGAAACACAAAAGAATACTCTGGGGAATGCCTCGGCTAAAAACCCAGCTATCTATATTATCATACAAGTGGAAATATCTCAGGATTACACAAAGCTTTAGCTCTCAATCTATCTAGCTCTCAGTACAATACCTCACTGCTACTCATAGACAGAATGGACAACACATATGTCTTCCTTCATTCCTCCAAGCCTCCTATTTCCTTGCGTGGTTTCTCTTGGGTCCTCTAGCTATATCCTGTGTGTAATAATCCCTCACACACTGCTTTTACCTTTGAAATAACTACGTAGTCCTGAAGGAGATAATTCCTTCTGCATGGATGAGTTTCCTATATAGGAAAAATCCTCCAACTGATAGTACATTGTCCCTTCCTTTAATCTCAATTGGGTCTCTTTCTGAACTGACATGCATGAGTTATTTATGAGGGAATATTCAGTTATCTCAAGTACACTAGTTGCATGCATGCATGCATTAACTGATTGAACTCGCAATTAGTTCCACAAACTGTTGGAACTAATATAACTGGACTTAACTCAATTAACTTAGCTCACTAATTACAACTAAAAGTACAACTCATCCTGATCTCCTTAATTAAGGGATAACTTCCTCAATCAAAGGGATAACTGTTGCATGTCTTCACATAGACTTCATGTTTGATTTTCTCTAACTAATTAACTCAAGATGAATTAATTAATCATTTTACAAACATCCGTTGAGATCAAATTTGAATTTTAATTCTCAATTTTAATTTAGGGACTAATTAAAATTGGAATCTATCCCAAAATGTTATTTATAGAAATGTTATTTTTAGCATTTCTATTTTATCATTCATTGTTGCTATTTCCAACATTGGTACCTGAAATTCTATTTATAACAATGTTATTTATAGCATTTCTATTTTTATCATTTTTTGTTGCTATTTTCAACACTCCTTCTCAACAAGAAATGCATTCAACTCGAACCTGATCCTAAACCTTTGGAATGTTCTGCATGAAACACTTCTCTCAAGTGTTGTTGCTCTAGCAACTCTAGGAACACAAAAAATATGCAACATGAATCAGAATGATGCCTCTGTCATCAAAGTCTCTGACTGCTATTGCCTATGTCAACTGAAAACTTTTCACCTCTACACTCTTCAGTATCTGACTGCTCTAGCCTCTATCACTTTGATCTTTGACTGCATCAATCACATTGATTCCTCTTGCTACATCTGTGCTATTGTTGGTCCTGTCTCCAAGCACTGCATCCGTGCTACACCTCCTCTCATCATGTTGCATCGTGCTACCCAGTGCACTGAGAAGCAAGTAACTTATCTCCCAACTAACCTCCCCGTTGGGCTAGAAACACCCTCTGATGCTGAAGCTCCCTTTGCACTAAAAAGTGCTCCCTCTCTAACCTCTGAGATGGTACAACAAATCCCTACATCTTGCACCATTGAACACTTCTCTGTGTCATCTTGCATTGGTGCAACACTCCTGTGCCTCTCACATTGTTGCAGCCTACTAGATTTGCACTATCTTGGGACTCATACACTGTAGCTCTCTCTTCCGCTCCATCGACATCCATCTCTACCCACTTAGCTAGTCCTGATACTCCTTGTCAGGGCTCCTGTAGCAAGGTCTAATCAAAGAGGCTGAGTACCTCAAGGATCCTACCCCGATTTTAGCTTTCTTGGGACTATCAATACACATGGCCCCACCTCACACTTGGAGGTATGGATGCATGTATCCCTCTACCCACTTGGCTCACAATTCCCCCTACTGGATGTCTCTGGATGAGTGGATGCCTCCACTCGATCTCCTCCTGGATTCTCCAGTTGTGGTTGCTCCACAAACTCTTAAAGTTGCTTCAATAATTGTGGCTCCTCCACAACTGTCTGAGACTTCTTCTGGCACTGCATATTGAGAGGTAATGTACACTCCCTCTTGACCACCAAGTCTCCAATAGTTTCCTTGCTCCTCAAGGATTTGCATGCATCTTGAACCTCAAGAGCATACAGGGTCTTGGCTAGCACACCAATCTGTTTCATCTTTCCTACCGTCACGATTTTTTTTTTGGAAAAAGAGCTGATTTTAAATCAGTGATATCTCCCTCATATGAACTCCAATTCAACCGATTTTTTTTTTTTTTGAATTTGGGTATTTTTTTGTAAAGAATCCATATTTGCTATTTGTTTCTGAAAATTTTTCACAGAAATTTTCAAATCTGCTTTGCAAACTCGCAACCCATTTTTTTTACTTCGATTTTTCTTCTTCGTATACCATTCACAACTCCGATAAACTCAGCACTGATACAATGTAGGAATTTCACCGTAGATTAAACTGATTATGCAATGTACTAAAGAAAAATACTTAATCTACTTCTACCATCAAACTTGTAGAATCTTAATCAATTTTTGGAAAGATCTAATAGAACACATATAATAGAGAAGAAGATTCAATCACACATGAAACACAGAAGAATACTCTGGGGAAAGCCTCAGCTAAAAATACTGCTATCCATATTATCATACAAGTGGAAATATCCCAAGATTACACAAAGCTTTAGCTCTCAAGCTATCCAACTCTTAGTACAATCCCTAACTACTACTCATAGATAAAATAGACAAAACATATGCCTTCCTTCAGTCCTCCAAGCCTCCTATTTCCTTGCGCATTTTCTCCTAAGTCCTCTAGCTATATCATGTGTGTGATAATCCCTCACACACTGCTCTCACCTCGGAAATAACTGCACAATCTTGGAGGAGATAATTCCTTTTGCATGGATGAGTTTCCTAAATTGGAAAAATCCTGAAACCGATAGTACAATGTCCCTTCCTTTAATCTCAATTGGGTCTCTATCTAAACTAACATTAAAGAGTTATTTGTGAGAGAATATTCAGTTATCTGAAGTACACTAGTTGCATGCATGCATGCATTAACTCACTGCACTCACAATTAGTTCCACAAACTGTTGAAACTAATCTAACTGGACTTAGTTAACTGAGCTAACTAATTACAACTCAAAGTACAACTAATATTGATCTCCTTAATTAAGGGATAACTTTCTCAATAAAAGGGATAACTATTGCATGTCTTCACATAGAATTCATGTTTGATTTTCTCTGCCTAATTAACTCAAGATGAATTAATTAATTATTTTACAGACAACTGCTGAGATCAAATTCAAATTTTAATTATCAATTTTAATTTAGGGACTAATTAAAATTGGAATCTATCCCAAAATGCTATTTATAGCAATGCTATTTTTAGAATTTTTATTTTATCATTCCTTGTTGCTATTTCCAACACTAGTACCTGAAATGCTATTTATAGCAAAGATATTTATAGCATTTTTATTTTTAACATTTCTTGTTGTTATTTTCAACACTCCCTCTTAACAAGAAAGGAATTCAACTCGAACCCGATCCTGAACCTTTGGAATGTTTTGCATGCAACACTTCTCTCAAGTGTTGTCACTCCAACAACTCTAGGAACACAAAAAATATCCAACTTGAATCAGAATGGTGCTTTTGTCATCAAAGTCTCCGACAGCTATTGCCTCTGTCAACTAAAAACTCTGCATGTTTGTGCTCTTCAGTATCTGACTGCTCTAGCCTTTGCCACTTTGATCTCTGACTACATCAATCACACTGATTCCTCCTGCTACATCCATGTTGTTGTTGGTCCTATCTCCCAACACTGCATTTTCAATGTACCTCCTCTAATCATGTTACATCGTGCTGCCCATTGCTGCACTACAACTCAGTTATTGAGAAGTAAGTAATTGATCTTCCAACTAACCTCCTTGTTGCGCTAGAAACACCCTCTAATGTTGAAGCTTCCTCTACCGCTGACAAGTGCTCCCTCTTTGACTTCTGATATGTTGCAACAACTCCCTACATCTCACACCATTGCACACTTCTCTCTGCCATCCTGCACTGGTGCAACGCTGTTGTGCCTCTCGCATTGTTGCAATCTACTAGCTCTGCATTGTCTTGGGACGCCTACACTGTATCTCTCTCTGCCACTCCATCCACATCCATCTCTACCCACTCATATAGTCCTGTTACTCCTCATCGGGGCTCCCATAGCAAGGTCTAATAAAAGAGGCTAGGTACCTCAAGGATCCTATCCCTATTTCAGCCTTCTTGGGACTATCACTACACATCGCCCCACCTCACACCTAGAGGTATGGATGCATGTGATCCCTCTGCCCACTTGGCTCGAAATTCCCCCCTACTATAGGTCTCTGCATGAGTGGATGCCTCCACTCGGTCTCTTCTCAGCTTCTCTAGTTGTGGCTGCTTCACAACCTCCTGAAGTTGCTTCACCAATTGTGGGTCCTCCACAATTGTCTGAGACTTATTCTAGCGCTGCATGTTGAGAGGTAATGTACTCTCCCTCTCAACCACCAAGTCTCCAATAGTTGCCTTGCTCCTCAAGGCTTTGCATACATCTTGAACCTCAAGAGCATATAGGTTCTTGGCTAGCACACCAATTTGTTTCATCTTTCCCGCCATCATGATTTTTTGTTTGGAAACGGAGTTGATTTTAAATCAACGATATCTCCCTCATCCGAACTCTGATTCAGCCGATTTTTTTTTCGAATTTGGGTATTTTTTTGCAAAGAATCTAGATCTACTGTTTTTTTTTGAAAATTTTGCACAAAATTTTTCAGATCTGCTCTGCAAACTCGCGGCCCCTTTTTTTTAATTCAATTTATCTTCTTCGTATACTGTTCACAGCTTTGATACCATGTAGAAATTTCACCATAGATTAAACTAATTATGAAATGTACTAAAGAAAAATACTTAGTCTACTTCTACCATCAAACTTGCAGAAGCTTAATCGATTTTTAGCAAGATCAAATAGAACACATATAACAGAGAAGAAGATTCAATCACACATGAAACATAGAAGAATACTCTAGGGAAAGCCGCAGCTAAAAACCCCGCTATCTGTATTATCATACAAGTGGAAATATCTCTGGATTACACAAAGCTTTATTTCTCAAGCTATCCAGCTCTTTGTACAATCCCTTATGGCTGCTCATAGACAGAATAGACAACACATATGCCTTCTTTCAGTCCTCCAAGCCTCCTATTTCCTTGTGCAGTTTCTCCTTGGTCCTCTAGCTATATCCTGTGTGTAATAATTTCTCACACACTGCTTTGACCTTTGAAATAACTGCGCATTCCTTAAGGAGATAATTCCTTATGCATGGATGAGTTTCCTATATAGGAAAAATCCTTCAACTAATAGTGCACTTCCCCTTCCTTTAATCTCAACTGGGTCTCTGTCTGAACTGACGTGCATGAGTTATTTATGAGAGAATATTCAATTATCTGAAGTACACTAGTTGCATGCATGCATGCATTAACTGACTGAACTCACAATTAGTTCCACAAACTATTGGAACTAATCTAACTGGACTTAACTCAGTTAACTGAGCTAACTAATTACAACTCAAAGTACAACTCATCATGATCTCCTTAATTAAGGGATAAATTCCTCAATTAAAGAGATAATTGTTGCATGTCTTCATATAGACTTCATGTTTGATTTTCTCTAACTAATTATCTCAAGATGAATTAATTAATTATTTTACAAACAGTTGTTGAGATCAAATTCGAATTTTAATTCTCAATTTTAATTTAGGGACTAATTAAAATTGGAATCTATCCCGAAATGCTATTTATAGCAATGTTATTTTTAGCATTTCTATTGTATCATTCATTATTGCTATTTCCAACATTTGTACCTGAAATTCTATTTATAGAATTTCTGTTTTTAGCATTACTTGTTGTTATTTTCAACATTGTGATTAATTAAGTTAGCATGAGTTAACTACTCATGCAACTTGTCTTATTTCAAGTCAACCGCTTGAAACTCATTCACTTGTGTTTTTGCTGAATCAACTCACACTGGAAAATCAAGAACTCAACTTTCAATTTCAACACATCATCCTAGTTTGTCCTAATTTTTAGGGACTGATTCCTAAATTGTAGGAACTCATCCTATTTTATAAGGAACCTCCTAATTTTTAGAAACTCAATTCATGCAAAAAAAGGAACTCGACTTTGACTCCTTGAATTAAGGCACAAATCAACAAATTACCTTTCTCACTAATTCTGTAGAACCTTCTTTCAAGACCTATTCTTTCCCATCATACTTTGTGATTCCACCTCTTCAGTCATAAGGGTGATGGACCCTATGTACCTCTGTGTATGGTTATTGATGCTAGATGATACGGATTTAAATAGGAACGCAATAGATTACAGAGATAACCATAAATACAAAGATGCAATAACCATAAATAAAGAGATGCAGCGGAAATAACACTTCATTTCATTAATGGAAAATACTAAATATGCTTACAATTAGAAATGGAAATAAACTAGCTAGGGCGATGGTAGCTTATCTCTGAGAAGAGATGTGATGGCTACATGCCTCTGAACTGTGTTACAATGAGGCTCGAAGGCCTATTTATTGTTGAGAAACAATGAAAACCCTTCACATTCCAAAACCTAACCCTAGGAGATGAAACGCCAAACTGTGGGCCCCGTTTGGGGGTAAGTTCGTACATCAACTTCCCGGG
>APFE031329721.1:0-13674 GCA_000404065.3 Pinus taeda
TTATTAATACTTTCTAAAAGCGAATATTAAAATCTTAATATGAAAATAGCTTTTTGAAAGTCAATAAGTGCACTCAATGATTATTAGAAATAATAAAAATTTGGGATGATTTTGTAAGAATATTGTCTTATGTACTTGAGATGCTCAGAGTATTTCTATGTTAGCCTCTTTGTTGGTTGTGATAAAAACAAGTGGAAATTTAGCATAGTTCGTCCAAATTTGATTGTAAGCTTAGGGGTTGTACCTAAGAATTGTCGGGGCCATTGCAAATTTTGCTTCCAGTTGTCGGAATTTGAATGTAAGGGATCTAGGCCCTCTCCCTATCTTTTATTAATATAAATGGTACTAGCATTTTGTTGAAAAAAAGTATTTAAGTTTGCTCATGATATTCAGATTTTAAGTACTAGTATTTCAAACCATTAAGTGTAGTTTATCATTTTGTCTTAAAAATAAACCACACTTAATGGTTTGACACTAAAAATCTTAAAGTGATTAATTTTAATCACATAAGACTCAATTCAAAAACAAATATTTATTTTTCAAAATGAAACATTATAAATTGCATTATTGAATGTTGAACTAACAATGACAATAGACAAATCGATTGTTAAAGTATTGCTTTGACAAAGACTAATAATATTTGTTGTATATATATTACTTCTTTCTACTTACACAATATTAATAACTGATAGGTATAGAACATATCAATAAATCTAATTATGTATTGTCAAAAATATATAAGATATATCAATAAATCCAATTTTTTTTTTTTTTTTTTGTAGGCAAAGGTGTTACTCTTGTTTTCTATTATCACGTCAAAAAATTACAGCAGTATTGGTGGAGCCATCTACCCGCCCACCAGGGGAAATCGAGTAGGGCATCCACCTAAAGTTTTTAACAGCATACCAAAAAAAGAAGTACCACATTCTGTTTTTCCAAGCTATATAAACAGTACAGTCCTTCCATGTTCTGATTCTGCTGATATGCATATGGTAGCTATCTATTACAAAATGAAGGAATCTGTCTAATTTATCTATGTACCTTAGACTCATCAAAAAGAAAACAAGAACTAAAGTTACTCAGCTGCATCTGCAAGGATCGGTGAGGTCTCTTTGTTGCTCTTCTGCTGGCCGTCTTTAAGCAGTTGCTGGATTTCATCTAACTGTTTCCCCTGCATCTCCATGGAAATTTGCAGGATGCAGAGCTCTCTTCTCAAGTTGGGGACACCCTGAGCCAACTCTGCCATTTCAGTAGCAACCTGCTCCAAGGCCTTAGCAAGTAACCGTTTCATCACCCAGTAAATGTGTAAGGACTGCTTGAACAGAGACATTCTGCCTCTCGTATTACCAGGGTCCTGCACCAGAAATTCCCAGTCCTCCATCTCCGAATCGGATTGGGCTTGGATAGCTTCTTCTTCCATGTTTTGGATGATTCTCCTGATTTTGGGACTGGTATTCTGAGCGTATGCTCTCTCGGCGCGCTGAATTTTCTGTGCAAAAGTTTGTCTGGCCCTCCTGGCTGGTCGCCTACTCTGCTCCAGCTTTTCTCCCCTGCCTTCCCGAGCTTGATTAGCCTCGCTATCCTAACCACTGTTCAGAGCAGCCGCGCGGACACCTTGTCGACTCCTCCTCCGCCGCCCACGCTGTGGTACCCTTCTGCCCCGCCGGCTCCGCTGGCTAACTCCCATGGCGTACTGCTCCCATTCCTCTGCATTCATACTTTGGTCGCAGCTGCCATCCTCATCTGAAGTATCGAGAATTTCATAAATTTCCTCTGGATTCTCTTCCTTCATCATCCCTTTTCCCTTCCGGTCTTGTTCTCTGGTTTTCCCCGCTTCCATTGCTTCCGCTAACTGGGCTCTCTTTCTAGTTTCCATTGTTCCGCTCACAGAAGGCCGACTATGGTTAATGCGGGAGGCTCTCAAGCGTCCTGTGTTTCCTCCCGTTCTGTGAATGCTAACTAAATTCTCATGATGCCAGGTGCTTTGCATGCAGGTTTTTATAAATTCCCAGATCCCGCTCCTTCTATCAGTCCCATTGTCCTTGCTCTGCCATCTGTTACTCCATTCATTGCACTTCCTATCAAACATCTTATTAGATTTATTCCGGTTTTAGGTCGCTGACATGTACTTGCCATCTCTACGCCAGTTCGAATCTATGATTGGGTTTTTATGAGGCGGATTTTTCCCCTCAGATTTCGTACCTCCTCGATATGATCTCGCATGGTGATCACCGATCTCCTCGCCAGGTCCTTTCTGACATTCCTTAACTGCCTGTCCCAAATTTTGTCCGTATCCAATGCTTCGCACGAGTATTACATTTCGCGGGGGGTTCCTATTCATAATGAGCCTGAATGGTCTGGTCACTCCACGTCCTCCTATTGATCCAGCTCATCGCTCCCCACCTTTCTGCCTGTGGCTTGATCATGATCTGCTTTGATGATGGTTGCCAGATCCATCCATTCCCTGTTCCCGCACACCGCTCTCCATTGAGCATCCACCGTGCTGCCGCGACCTCTGCATCCCCAGTTTGCCAAGAAATCGGCCGCCTGGTTCCCTTTCCATCTCACATGGTTTATTACCTTATAATCAATTGTTTGTAGGAGGTCGGAAATTTCCTGAACAATTCCGGCTGTTCGCCAGTTATTCATGACCTTCTCCTAATTACGCACATTGCTGAGCTTCTTCAACATTTCCACCGCGATCTGGGAATCTCCTGTAATTTCTAGATTGGAGTAACCATTTCTTACCGCGATCCGCAGACCTTGATGCAAAGCCCAGAACTCTGCTTCATTATTTGTCATTTCTCCCCCCACAATCTGCAAAAATCCATCTTACCTGATTGCTGTTGTCCCAAAAAATGCCTCCAAAGCCCGCTTCGCCTGGGTTCCCCTTCGAGGCCCCGTCGAAGTTCAATTTTATGAAATTACCTTTGGGATAGCTGAATTTATTAGGGCTTTGGATCCGCATCTCATGACTGGAATTTGTTTGTGGTAAACCATCTCAAATTTTAAGTTTAACTTGTTCAGGATTCCTTCCTCCACCTGGTTAACCTTCCAATCCTCCCCCACCCATTTATCAACCAGTATTGTTTCCCACACTAATTTGACTGCTTTTCCCCAAATTACTTCCGGTTCCTTTGTTGTGTTCTGAAATATCCTCTGATTCCTCTCCTTCCGTATCATCCAGAGTACAAACCCTGAGATGAGGTCCCATGCTCTTCTGACCACTTTGCATTGAAAAATTTCCTTATTCCATTGAAAGACCACTTCATTGAATTCACTAGGGGCATTTTTAGGTTTGCCAAAGGTTCGTTTGGTTTTCATCCACAGAGTCTTTGCAAAGGGACAGTTTATCAGCAGATGATTTCTGGTTTCCCCATCTGAATTACAAAGACAACATCTCGATGGGCCATTAAAGCCTTTCTTTTGAATTAGATCCCAGGTTAGGATTTTATTCTTTGATGCCAGCCATATAAATATGAAGACTTTCGACCACCAATTCCTTTCCCATATAATTTTCCAGTCAAGATTCTCTTCGTTTCCAGTTTGAGAGGAGGTTAGGAAGTAAGCCTCTTTGGTGGTGAACGAGCCTTTCATTGAATTCCCCCACCTGAGGATGTCCCTACCATTGCGAGCTTTAATATTCCTTGATTTGACCTCCTTCCTGTAGGCTTCTTTTTGGTCTTGACTGAGCTCTCTGTCCCACTCCGTCGGATCAATCCATATTCTCCAACTTTCTTCTAGGTTATTAGCTTTCCAATAATCCCTGACATGAGTTCTATCTCCTCCTATTCTATCTCGAATCTGGTGAAGTCCCTGTATGCTACTCAGTCTTTCCTTCTGATGCCATTTATCTTCCCAGAAGTTAGCTTCTTCACCACCTCGGATCTCCCAAAAGGTATGCTTTTCAACCAAATCTCTGTTTAGACGAGCTAGGTCCCAGATAGATGACCCTTTGGGAGTTTCTCTCTGCCTTAAGATTTCCACTGCAGAGTCAGGCATGTTATACTTTTCTTTCCATATGGTTTTCCAAAGATCATTGCCCCCCCTAAGCCATCTCCACCAGAGTTTCGCTCCCAGAACCTTATTGAGGATCTCAGGGTCCCTCAACCCCAGTCCTCCTTTCTCCTTTCTTTCAGTTAACTGACTCCAGGAGGCTAAGGCCCATTTTTTCTTCTGATCAGCCCCTCTCCATATAAAATTCCTGATGATCTCTCTTATCTTTGTGCAAATACCTAGGGGGGCAGCCATTATTGATAAAGGGTAGACAGGGATGGCTTGAAGGACAGATTTTGCCAGAACTATTCTGCCAGCTATATTTAAAGTTCTGAAGGCCCAATTTGCCATCTTGTTGCTTAGCTTATCCAAGACTCCTTGCCAATTTTTCATTGTTTTGGAGGTAAAGTCCAAGATGTTGCCCAAGTATTTTGTAGGCAATTCTCCTCTCCTGAAGCCCAAAAGTCTTATGAGGTGGGCTTTGACCTGATCCACTGTGTTAAATATGAAGACACAGGATTTGTCTCTATTGATTTCCAGACCTGAAGCCTCCGCAAATAGATCCAAAATTCTTCTGAGGTGCCTTACTTCTTTGACTGTTGGTTCTCCGAACAGCATGATATCATCAACAAATTGCTGATGAGTTAATAGCATATTATTTCCCCAGAGCTTAAGACCTTTTATTCTGTTTGCTTCTCTTTCTTTCTTGATAAATTGACCTAGCCCTTCAGCAGCTAGAATGAACAAAAATGGAGATAATGGATCTCCCTGTCTAATACCTCTAGAAGCAGTAAATGTTTTTCGAGGGGGTCCCGTTCACAAGAATAGAAAAATTTGGAGAAGAGATCATGCTATGAATCCAGTCAATCCACCTCCTACTAAAACCAAAACTTTCCAAGACTTTTTCCAAATAATTCCAACTTAATCTATCATACGCCTTCGACAGGTCTAATTTAATCATCATACCCTTTTGTTTTTTGTCTTTTAAGGAGTGAATAACTTCTTGAGTTACAACCAGACCATCAAGGATCTGCCTTCCTTCAACAAAACTTGTTTGTTCAGCAGATATTAATTTGTCCAGAAGGGGTTTTAATCTCCTGGCCATCATGGATGTTATAATCTTATAAATAACATTACACAACGCTATGGGTCTAAAACCATTGGCATCTTCCAGATTATCTCCTTTAGGGATTAAAGCATAGAAAGTGGAGTTAATGGCAGGCCATACCTTCTAGTTCATCCTAGATTCTTCTACCAGCTCCAGAATCTCTTTCCCCAGGAAGTGCCATCCTGCCTGGAAGAAGTCAACTGTGAAGTCATCCGGGCCTGGAGCAGTACCTTTCTTCATTGCCTTTACAGTTTCCTCTATCTCTTCTAAAGTGGCAGCTCTCATCAACGCCTTATTTTGGTCTTCTGTGACTAAGTGAGGAATGGCTGAGCAAATTTCCTGAATTGCATGCATTCTATCAGCTTGGGGTTCACTTAAAATTTCCTTATGGTGATCCATAAGGACTTGTTCAATTTCAGCTTGCTCAACCACTCTGTTCCCATTCTTATCTTTGATAGAAAGAATTTTGTTTCTCTATCTATGTTTGATCATAGCTTGATGAAAGAATTTAATGTTTCTTTCCCCCTCCCTTAACCACTTTATTCTTGATTTTTGTCGCCAAAGGATTTCTTCCTGCTTCCATCTTTCTTCAAGTTTTCCAAGTACTGCCCCTTCCTTACTGGTGCTCTCCTCTGTTCTGCCTTCCAGAATCATTTTTTGTTGAAGAGATTCCATTTCTTTTTCTAAATTTTGTTTGTCTTCCATAATATTGCCAAACTCCTCCTTGTTCCAATTTTTGAATCTCCCTTTCAACTCTTTCAGTTTCAACTGGAACGTGTGCATTTTTCCTTTGCCCTGTATAGTACTTTGCCTCCACCATTCTTCAACTTTCTTGATGAATTCTGGGTCCCTTAACCAGAAGGCTTCAAAACGGAAAGGTCTTTTGCCCTGGTTCACTTTAATATCCACCTCTAGTCTAATTGGCCAATGATCAGAACCCAGGGAAGGCATGATCTTTGCTTCAACAAAAATATCCTTATTCATGATACCTTCAGATACTAGGAATCGATCAAGCCTGGAAGCAATTTGATTTTTACCCCCCTCCTGTTATTCCAGGTGCAAATCCCATTGATAGTCTGAATGTCTACTAGTCTTAGATCCTCTATCAGTTCGTTGAACTTGTCCATGAAGTGATCCATCTTCCTTATCCCTCCCTTCTTTTCTTCTAAGGATCTGATTAGATTAAAATCGCCACCTATTATCTAGGCAGCTTCTGGATATAACCTACGTATGATTTTCATACTGTTTAGGAAGTTTTCTTTTTCACCGGGGGAAGGAGGTCCATAAACCCCTGAAATAACAACCTGCTCCTTAGTTCCTACTATTCTACCCAGGCCAGTAAGGACTCTACTCATACTGGTCCAACTATCTAAGATAATATCATTCGGGTTCCACAAAATTGCAATACCTCCTGCAGAGCCAATGGCATCTTGCCCCATAACTTCATAATGCAGTTTATTCTTGTCAATTATTTCTTCAATTTGTTGAACATAAATTTTTGTCTCCTGTAAAATCATAATGCTAGGCTTTTCTTTTTTCAGTTTTTCTTTCATATACCTTTGTTTACCCTTACTATTCAGGCCCCTAATATTCCAACTGATCACAATCATTTAAAACTTTTGGAAGGAGGGGAAGAATACCTCTGACAGAGGTATCACTTTTCCTGAGTTTATCAACGTTTCTCCCACAGTCTGGATAGTTTCACTCATTGGTTTCCGGCCTCGTTTCCTACTGTTTTTGCCAGAGCCGTCCATTCCCGTCTGTCCATTCCCTTGATCGATTCCTGTCATTATCTGCTTGTCCGAGATCTCCCCTTTTTTTTCCTTATATTTCTGAAATACTTCCTTGTACAATTGTTTATGCTTCTCAGGTATGAATATGCTATCTAGATATTTCCATTCTTGGATTAACTGTTTCATGATTCTCTCCTCCTCAATCTCACCTTCGACTTGGTTTTCCACATCCATCGGGGATTGTATTGCCGTATCTTCCATTTTTCCTTCCGTCCGTTCTCCAGTAATTTGTCCTGAGTTTGTGTCCTTACCTTTATTTTCTCCTGCGATGTCCATTGGAGTATTCCCAGGGTCCTCGTTGTCCTCCAGATTGACTTCGTAATCTTCATTTTCACTCTGAAGAGCCTGAAACTTGTTTTGACTTATTGTGATACTGGGTTTTCCTTGAGGTTGGGTTCTTGGTCTTTCGTGACTCTGTCTCTTTCTCCTTGTGACCTGTTGAAAACCCCTATCAGTCTCCTCCACTTTTCCTGTATTTCTCTGGTGTTCCTCCTGACTTCTTTTCGATTCCTCCTCCTTATTTAGCGGGCATTGTCTATATAGGTGGCCATATTCATGGCATTTTCGACACCTAAATGGGATGTGTTCGTAATCTATTGGTTGTTGCCACACATCATCATGATATTCCAGCTCAATATTATCTGGGAGGGGTTCGGCCAGATTCATGTAGACACAGATCCTCGCATATGAGTTATATTTGCCTCGTTTTGTAGCTTCTGCGGCTTTAACAAAGCTCCCGATTGAATTCCCTATTCCTTCCAAAATTTTAGGGTCCTAGAATTCATCGGGGAGTCCAAACAGTCTAACCCAGATTGGGGCTTCCAGCAGCTTTTCCTTCTCTGGGTTGTATCTTTCCTCCCAGTATTTCATGAATAGGCCTGCATTGTTCATGAAATATGGTCCTTCTTCAAAGATCCTATTTCTATCCTCCAGATTCGTGAAGATAGCTATGAAAAACCCTTGTGCTCCCAACTTCAGGTCTATGTGACCCCTAGGTTTCCATCTTTGATCAATCCATCTGTATAGCTCTTTCTCCGGAGGCCAATAGCCTATGAATTTGCAGATTAGGGCATGGTCCTTCATGTAGCAGTTGTATTCCTCAAGCTTGTTATTGGGAATGACATATCTTGGCTGTTTTTGTGCCCTATGTAGGCATTTTCCTCTCATCCTTTTCTGCCACAGGTTGCCCATTACTGGGGCGTAGCTTTCCTTCTGATTCTGCTGCATTCCGCTTGCACTAGTCTCCCCCGTTACTACGTTCTTGAAGGAGGGGATCTCTCCCCTCCCCGTTGGATTTTCCATTTCCCCCCTCAGCCCTTGCCTCTTAGGAATTAACCCTAGCAAAGCTGAAGAAAATTTACTTACCTGAAATGCAGGAGCTGCTCTGACCTGCGCCCCAGCCTGACCGCTGCGACTATTCTGTCACCCGCATTCGTCGCCGATCAGTGCCGTCTGCTGCGCCGTCTGCAAACCCTAGCAGCGCGCATCCGTTCTCCGATAGGGTTTTCCCTCCACATGCTTCATACTTCAAAATTGCTCCATATTAACAATATTAACAAGACCATCAATAAATCCAATTATTATAATAATAACAACCTATAATTTAAATAGATAGTGGTGTACTTAATATTATTAAATTTGAATATTTATTATATTTTTTAAAACTTTTCGATAAAATTAAACTCACATATTTTATCTACTAATAATAATAATTCATAAAATATATATTTATTTTTACTTCTGCATAATATAAAAATATATATGGTTAATATCTAATTTATAATTTATATTACTTATGGAAGATTTAAATTTTCTTTTTTATAGATAAAAGCTTAATTTTTTTTATAAATAAGATTATCTACCCATATATTTAATCAAATTATATTTAACTATTTATTATATATGTTTTTAACCTTTTTCGGTAGGGTAGGGATTAAATAGTTTTGAAATGCTACGATATATAAGTGGCTAACCATTGATTATTTAATTTGAAATGGTCTTCAAAACTGTACGTCTTAATTTGAAATGTTATTCAAAAGTTTAATGCTCACACGTTTTCTCAGTTGGTTTTAGACATCAGTGGTGTAATTGCCATTACAAATGACGTCAGAGGGAGCCCACTTTTGAGAACGTACCAAATTTGTGTATTTTCTTTGAGAATCCACGCGAAGAAATATAGAAACTATCATCCTTCGAAAATTTATAGAACAACTTTACATTTTGTTCTGAAAAAATAAATCATTAATTTGATGTGACCTATGTACTAGAATGTCAATAAAATCTAATAAGAAATAAATGTCAATAAAATCAATAATAGAAAATAGAATGAAAAAAAATAATAAGGTGTACTTTGTTAAATTAAAAAATATTTTCATATTTAACTAAATTAATAAAAAGTCACCTATTACCCAATGCATAATACCGATTTAGATGTGGGGTTAATAATATATATTTTAATCTTATATTTCTTTGAATTAATATTAATTTTAAAGTTTGAGTATTGACATGAATTAGTAAAAGTATTATATGAAATTTGAATTACTTTTTTAAATTACTTAGGATTTTTTGTGACATTGAAAGTATCATTCATATCTCACAACATTCGATTCATCTAGACTGAACCAAGTGCATTGAGATTCATATGCACTTTATTTGAGAGTAAATTGATAAGCAAGTCATTGATCTCAGATATTGTTTGACTATAAGGTAGATTGTTGACAATTTTATAGAATCTTTTATAGATGGAAAGTTCACTCATTTACAAACTCTATTGGTGGTGTGGTAGGATTCTTCTCCTAGGAAGGCTACGTAGCCTTCTCTCTTATGTCCTCTTAAGTGGGGTTTTCCCACTAGGTTTTACCTTTCCTCATTTTTTATAGGATTCTTTTCTACATGGGTGCCTAATATGGCTACACATTTGTTAAGAGCTATTTGTACTTGCCTAAGTTGATCTTGTGGAGTGGGTGAAGTTTGTGAGTGTAGTGCATGCATCTTGCTAGCATATAGTGCACTTGTTATTCATGTCTAGTTAGATGTTTAATTTGCTTTAACTCAATCTATCTTTAGCACATTAATGCACATGCAATAATTAAGTTGTACTTAGTTGTTTGTATTTTCTTAACTTTGAGGTAAGATTCATGGCATGCCATTCTTTGGCCTTCTTTCTTGAATCTTTCCCGAGGAAACCTTTTTTTATTGCTACAACCTTCATTATTTGGTTGGGTTAGTTAATTAACGAACATCAATAATGCTTTATACATATATGCATTGTATTCCCTTCTTGATATTTGAATCTTTAGACTCCACATCTTGGGTGGCTCAAAGTTCCAAGCTTTAGATCTTGGTTCAGTAGACAAATTTGAAAAGGTGACATAACTAGTCTATGGCGAAAATTGACATGGTAAGTTGGAGTAACATATGTCTATTGAGATGGCGAACTCATGTCCATATGGTAGTCTCTTCTTTGTGTTGATGTGTCTTTGGTTGAGGAGGACATTTATATGTCATACAATGGTGATGTGGTGGGTGGCACTCTCTATTTTTGGTCAAAGGGGAGAGTTTGGTGTTATTAAAAGAGGGGTGGTACTTGTTGCATTTGGTAGAGGCTTGTTAGATAAGAGGTCGTTATCCAAATGAGGAGGGCCTAAGAAGGGTGACACTCACAGAAAATTGGGGCTAGAGAGTGTCCATGTGACAAGAGATTACCAATATAAGGTAAACAAGAAAGAGGGTTTTGTCTTGGAAAAAGGGTTGCAATGTTGATAATACCAAATCATTGAATAAGCGATCAAAGTGTAAGAGCAAAGGATAAAGGTTGAAACAGTAAAAAGGATCATGGATCCCACAAATCATTGCAAATAATAAAAGACACCACCGAAAAACACTAAACTACTAACAAATAAAAAGAGTCATACTACCAAAAGAATTAGAAACTTAAAACATGAGTACCAAAAGTATTTAAATCAAATCTTTATAAACAAAGTATTCCTACATTCATTGAAATCATTGACCATAAAATGTAATGAAAAACCTTTAGATTTGAGTCCAATGAAGACCTTTTCATTACAACAAAATAATACCTAACCATAATGTATGTTCTAATTATAATGAAATCGTTATATTTCTCCCATCATGCATGGATTTTTTCAAAAAATGACCAATAAGCTTTTCTCTCTAGAGTGGAAAACACGAGTTTTGCACGCTTTATTTCAAAATCAAAAGAAAATTTTTGAAGCTATTCTAATACATAACACAACTACTAAGCCTAATGATTAATATTAGAGAGAATAAAACTTTAGGATATGAAAGAAACAATATGCCAGTATCGCAAACTTCTTCAATCATTGGAAAACAAGTGGTTTCCCTCATAGATGATTTGATACTATATGGAAAATTATAGGAGAAAAATTAAAGAATGAAAACTAGATAAAAATTTCTCAAAAATATAAAAGATTGAAACAATTAGCTTTACATTGTAAAACCCTCCAAGAAGGAAATATCCCTAAAGAAACATAAAAACTATATTATTTTCCAAGAAAGAAATGTTACCTCTAGTACAATACTCTATTTTTTATCCTCGCGTGAAAGTGATTGTCCATGCACTTTAAATAAAGTTCACAACCTAATTAAGTCATAATGCATGAATCAACTATCATGAATCCTAAGAATATAAGCATCATTCGATCACCTAAACATATGATGAAATGATAACCTTTAGATAAAACACATTTACAAAGAACCCCAACAAACAAATACCTCAACATGCACAAATATTTATCCAAGAAGAGACATAGATACCAAAGAATTCAAGCTCAAATAAATAAGAGAATTATGCTACTTAAATGATTAAAAATTCCTCACATTCTATAAAGAAAAACCACCACAATGTTTATTTTCACACCTAAAGGCCCCATGTGAAAATGTAAAGGCTCTAAAACTTATTGTGTCGAGAGGCGCTCTACAACCCAACATGGGGGAGATGTCGTAGTGTTCGTAAATAAGTGTAAACATTTAAATGTTGGCTTAATATGGGACAAATGTTGTAATGATTGTACATAGATTGTGGGGTAAAAGAATGCTAATGTGTTTCACGTTTTTGTCTTTTATGGCAAAAGAAATTTCATAAAAATGGATGAACTTGAAATGTTTTCTCTTAAATCTGCAAAATCATCAGTAATTAGGTGATAGTATAAGAAAACAAAAATTGTCAAATTAAATTTATTTTATGCCATATTTTTCGTCAAGGGTAGATTCATGCCTGGCCTAAGTGAGTAGCTAGGTAGGTGTGAGCACCCATATCTGGGTGGAAACATTAATGAATATCATTTAGCAGCCTCTCTCCATGGCCCATATATCCATGCATTCGCCAACCATTAATTCTTGTCCTTCATCGCATTGTCGCACACTCTGGTTTAACGTGCTCCTGGCCACCACCCTATATGCATTTATGTTGCTCACCATGCTTATGCTTTGGAGTGTCCCTCCTTCCTCTTTGGTCATTTCGCTCCACGCCTAACCCTGTATTCATGCCTGCTCTGCTCCCTTGGCTCCTACTACCTTTATGCCTCCAACAAATTTTACTCCCTTCCAACTCGAACCCATCATTTGGGAAAGAGGACGAGTATGTCATGGTGGTCATGGGTGTTGGCGAGGACGCCCGCCTGTAGCTACAACAATGGAAGAGAATGTGGATCTTTTTTATGATGACATCCCTAAACAAATTTAGGCACATGTTACAGGTATGCAAGCTGAGGAAGGTCGGTGGGTGGGAAATTCTCTCTGGTTGCTTTGCAATATTTGTGCTTGCCACCTCATCACTTAGGAACAAAACACGAAAACACTGGTAGGAGGATAACCGAATCCAATGCCCACACTAGCCACATATATTCCTCCCCTTGCCATCTCTCCTATGACCTTGGTCTAGAATTCCCACCGTAACTCCCCTCTTCTTCCTCTCTTGGTCCCTCTGCTTCAATTTTAGTCCCTCCTAGCTCCTCCTCATCCTCCACCATATACGTTGGTGGTGGGCGTAATTCTTCAGTTCGTGGGTTGTTGGGCACCTCATTCCAACCCATGGATGTCCAACTGGCTAGTGAAAAGTCTTCTCCCCCTCGTCCTAGTCCCTTTAGTTGTTTCATTATGGAAGAATCACCTGAAGAAGACCCTTCCTGTAGAAATTTCTCTATAGATCAACTAGCTCTGATACCATGTAGAAATTTCACAGTAGATCACCTGATAATGCAATATACTAAAGCAAAATACTTGATCTACTTCTACAATCAAACTTGCGGAAGCTTAATCCATTTGAGCAAGATCAATCAGAACACATATAACAGAGAAGAAGATCCAATCACACATGAAACGCAGAAGAATACTTGGGGAAAGCCTCAGCGAAAAACCCCGCTATTTGTATTATCATACAAGTGGAAATATCTCAGGATTACACAAAGATTTAGCTCACAAGCTATCCAGCTTTCAGTACAATCCCTCACTGCTGCTCATAGACAGAATAGACAACGCATATGCCTTCCTTCAGTCCTCCAAGCCTCTTATTTCATTGCGCAGTTTCTCTTAGGTCCTCAAGCTGCCACCTATGTGTAGTAATCCCTCACACACTGCTTTGACCTCTAAAATAATTGCGCAATCCTAAAGGAGATAATTCCTTCTGCATGGATGAGTTTCCTATATAGGAAAATTCCTCCAACTGATAGTACACTGTCCCTTCCTTTAATCTCAACTGGGTCTTTGTCTGAACTAACATGCATGAGTTATTTATGA
>APFE031329731.1:1694-50664 GCA_000404065.3 Pinus taeda
GCTACCATCGCCCTAGCTGGTTTATTTCTATTTCCGGTTGTAAGCATATTTCAGTATTTTCCATTAATGAAATGAAGTATTATTTCCGTTGCATCTTTGTGTATATGGTTATCTCTGTATTTTATTGCGTTCCTGTTTAAGTCTGGATCATGTGCTCATTTTTTTCAAAATTTGGAAGCCAAACCAACTGTGTTTCATTCAAAATTGGTTAACCTATCTCCATCTAATGAGGCAACTAAGAGTTTGAGTGAGCCAAAGTATGATATTAATACTAACCAAAACATCTCTAATGTGAGGTCCACAAAGTTATAGGAACTTAAAGCAACAACATCTAAATACACAGGAAAGTTGACTTAATTATTAGTTGGTAATGAAGGCTTCTCACTTCCTATTCAAATGCAAAGTAAATACAAAACTTGTTACAATTGGGCTTTGTATGGTGCTTGGCCATATTTCATGCCCATGCTTGATGTTGGGACCAAATTCTACTTTTACAGTAATAATTACATGATTACCAATTCTAGAATAAATTTTGCAAATCTTGTGTTGTTTATCCTTTCGTATTTGTTCATTCCTCCCAAATATTTAGTAGCAATTATGTTGTTTTATGGTCCTCTTTATAATTAATTTAGTTACTTGAGTACTATTAAATACAACATAACACTTCCATGTATAGTGTGCATGTGAATAATTATGGTTTTAAAACCTTTGATAGGAAGAACCTATATATATTGATGGTTATCCATGCACTTGTGGCACATTGCAAGGTTCACAAACAAATATAGGTGTTCATTATTCACTACAAACTGTTCATTTCACGAACACCCTAATAACAAAAAGCCATATATGAAAAAGAAGGCAACATAATTTGTTGTTGCAACATATCTCATGGTGATGTGTTGTTAATAAAATATAAATTTCATAGACTATTAATTGCTCACCAATGGCAACTTACATTGGAACTACGTTTAGATGTCCCCTTTGGATGTAAGAAAAAGACCTGATGACTAATTGTATTTTGGATTTTCAATTGTTTAATGCAAATTTATTATTTGATTTCACATAAGTTTTCCAAAGTGCTTGTTAGTGTGTGCATTGGAAAAAAATTCATGTTTATAATAAATGTTTGTCTAATGTATGAACGTACTAAATGCTTTGTGCTTATTGATATTGCTTATTTAATATTCAATATTTTTACAATTAGGATTCAGGCAATGAGGGATCTATCTATCATCTACCATTGCACCCCACTACAATATAAACTCAAGAGATGATTGCTAAACAAGATGTACAACTTGAAGAGAAAGCATGTCAAGCATGGTTGGATCAACCCACCTATTTGATTCTGATTATGCCCTATCACCAATTCAAAGTGCCTATTGTAGCACTGGTTCTTCAAAGCGAAAGTTGACATGGGCAATTACTTATGGGATGCTTGTACCTTGGAGTGATTATTGTTAAATGTTTTTCAAGAAGATGAGCTCAAGGGCAATGATTGTATCATTGGTATGTTATTCAAAATCCTAGGATCTAACTCCTATCTTTGGACATGGTTTAAGGTCTACCCAACGAGGGATGACCATGTTACTATAGAACTTGAAGGAGAATGTAATATGGCATGTCCAATGCATGTGTCTTAGCACTCCTAAGGTTACTAACCATCAAGTTTGTTATATTTAGCGAACCTTGTTACAGTCAACATTAAAAAATGATTTTATGCATGCTTAATGACAATATCCATGTCTATTGTTTTCTAACTTTCAAGTCATTAAAAAATACAATAATCCTAAGTGATAATACCCTCCAATTATGAAGTGAAACAATAATTGTTGGAAAGGTTGGTTGTTGAGTACATCATGTAAATCGCGCCTGAATGGTTGTATTAACTATGTACAATTTGATCTCCAAACTGTTGACATGACATGTATTGTAAATTAGAAAAAAAGGGTAAAAATGATCTTCCTTACAAGATATTGAGTTAGATGCCTATAATCCCAAGGATTGTATTGACCTTTATTTGTAAATAATTAATTGCATTACAGAGGTGGCATGCCCACACATAAATGGCCTAGGATTTATGTGGATCCCGACGGATGAAATAGCCATGAAGCATGTACATGATACATTGCTTGATCAACTCAAAGATAAAATATGGAGCCTTGGCAATCAAATATATTCATGCATGTAGTTAACTTATATTTTCTACAAACAACTAACTATTTTATTTGGATGTTGTTAGTGATAATAACAATATCCCCACATGGATATCTATGAATAAATAAGAGTAAATATTGTAACAAAAAAATTATCATGAATGTAAATATTGTGGATCCTCTACAAAGGTTAGGTGGTCCAACGACCCGCAAAGCTAGTGTGCGATTGCTCAAAGGTATTCCTCTCAAGAGAGCACCCTTTTCGAAGAGTAGCATCTACTTTCAACAAGAACTCAAAGACCCAAATAATGACATCAGCAAATTGTTGTAAGGCATATGAAATAGAGAAGGAGAAGGAAATTACTTACTTTTTTCATTTAGATGGGGAACTTATGTTCAATGATCCATAAATTTTTTATACCCACATTGAAAATTTATTTATTGGGATGAAAAGGCAATTTGTATTTTATGAGCTTCCATATTGAGAGCATCTTAAGATTTCCCACGTACTAGATCCCATGCGTGTACTGAAAATGTTGCTTCATATTATAGAGGCGCATATCATTGAAAAAAATGACACATTTGGTGTTAGGAAAGATCTTATTACTTTGAGTTCTAAAAACTAACATTGACAAGAAGAAGTAGATGAGAGAATGATCCCTCTCGGTCTTTTAAAGAAGGTGGTGTACCGTGGATTTTGAAGAAAGATGACATGTTTATGGTGGAGGATGTTATATTTGGTACAAAGGTGCCTTCTTTATATGGGTCAACTCTACAGTGCCACTTCATCATGGAAGGATATTTGTTAGTGTTGAAATCACATAATCATTTGAGCCTTATAAGGGCATGTATGTGGGCTACATGGTTTTTTTTACCCTCGCAAGTAGGTTACATGGTATGCATTCACTATACTATTCTATATTTAATTTTCTATGTGCTTATTTTGTGAGTAAGTGACATTATCCTTTCCCAGTACATGGTTGTGTGAACCACAACTTCCTAAACACCTGCAATGTGCCATATCAAAATTCTATGCATTTGTCCATTGTGTTACATCAAAAGAGATTTGCATATCTAGCATTTCATGGTGACTTGAAGAGATAGTAGAGATTGTTTGTATCTTTTGGAACAGCCTTAGTCTTTAATCCCCCATAGATATTGCATTTGTAATTAATTGTGTTATTGATGCTTGTATGAGAAAATAAATGTAGATTGTTTAAAAGACCCAGAACAACTATAATTACATTTTAATAACTACTAATGAAGAGGTGGACCCTTGATACAAACCATGAGAAGCCACTAGAGGGGTGGAAGCCAACAAAAGGGACTTAAGGAATCAATCCTTGCCAATAAATTGTTTGGCCTAGCCAAATATTCATAAGATTTAAAATTATAAACTTTTCCCAAAACAATATTTAATGGGAAGGATGTGGTAGTAAATTCTATAGTTATAGAAGTAGTTGGGTTGTACCCCAACTATCTTATCCAAGGCATGGGTAGAGTACCATTTAGAGACTTTTGGAGTCTAACTAGAAAATTCTAACTTAATCATGATGGGAAAATCTAACACGAAACCCATCAAGGAAGAAACCCATGAAGGAAGCTAAGAGCAAGTAGAGAGAATAGGGAAATGCACTCATGCGGATGTGAGAAGAAGAGACAAGTGAAAAAAATAGGGAGGCACTCGTGGAGGTGAAAGGATAGAGTAGAGAGATAGATAGGCAGACAAAGAGATAAAGGGAGAGTTCCCCTCTTTGTGCTTGTTGTGCAAGCATTTGAAAAACCACCCAAATCATTTGGATAGGATTTGGGCTTAGTGGCATAAGAGAACTAATGATATTGATTTGATGAAGGAAAATGGCCTTCATGACACCACCCTGCAATGTTAAGTGAGAACTTCCCTCATGGCTTCTTGGTCTAGCTCAAGGGTGGCCAACTGCAAGAAACACTGCAGTGTAGTTGTGCCTTTGGTGGGTTGGAATATGGCTCACCCTTCATCAACTGCAGGCAACATTTGAGGTTTATGAAGTAAGTGTTCTTGTATACTATAGATTTGTGATGTAAGTCACAATCATTGAAATCGAAATGATGATTAATAAATTGAACATATTTATGTGTTTGTCTATTGAATGGACATAATGGGTTACGTGATGTTTGTTTATGATACGAAATGGTAATTTTGATTATGATGGTTGTAAAATGTTCACATGCCTTCCTATTAATATTAATGTGCTCTTATGATGTGCTTTTAAGGGAATAGGACTAATGGATAGCCAACATCATTGGTTGGTGGTAAAAGACTCTTAGTGAGTCTTAATTTGGGAGCTTGGTTTGCTCTAGATATGCCAGAAAAGTTATGAGTCTGCGTGGTGACTAGAAGGTATTATGATAATATGAACTTAGATGTAATACTAAAAGCCTTTATTGCAAAGTAGAGACTCAAAGGAAGGACTATTTGCAGGATATCTGGGGCAAAGTGTTATTGAGTTCGCTGAAGAATTCTTGAGCTATTTGGAAAGAAAAGGTATGAAGGCCTTAGATGGGGGTAAATTGTGATCATTAACCTCTTTTGACTCCTTAAAGAAAATTATAGTATGTGGAAGTGAGAAGAAGGATTTTGGATATCTTCATGGTTAGTGAGTACCTTTGCAACGTCATAAGTCTTTTAACAGTATGTTGCCTTATTAAATTCTCTTCCATGCCTTAGGACAAGTTGAGGAACTCCCTTTATAAGTTTTTTTTTTCCTTTGTTTCATAATGTTTATAAATTTGGGAAGGGATTTCTTGGTTTCAGGCCGTTTGGAATTTAAGAGATTGATCTCCTCAATTTTAGGTCCTTTGGGAAATTTGGGGATTAGAGGCCTTAGCCCTAGACCTTAATCGTATGGTATGGTGGGGATTCATGACCAAAAGCTTGGCCTGAAGGAGAATAATCTTTGGAGGAAAGGATATTACGCTATCAGAGTATTGAGCCTCAAGTGTTGGGGAACACTTGAAACAACTGCCAACTTAAAACTCCCAATATTAATAGATCCCAAGCGTTTGTTGGCTAACTAAGAGTTTCTCATCCATTGACTATGTTGTATCAACCTTTGGGTTATCACGTGTTTCTTTCTTGGCTTCCAAGATTTTGGGATATCAAATCATGGAATGTCAATTTTCAGGTGATTGGGCATTGGTTATTAAGTAGTACTTTGTACAATTTCCATCCCAAGCTCGAATATTGAATTATCTCAAAACTTTAGTAGATGAAAGGGCAGGTCTCGTTAGTGGATGGAACATTAATCGGCTATTGGGTATTAGTTATTGGTTATCAGACTATTAGGGCCTCAAGCTATCAGTTATTAGTTATTGGTTATTAAACTATCGATGCCTTAGTTATCAATCATCGACACTTTGATAACCCCATCTTTATAAAGTAACTTTGGAGATCAAATCTGGATACTCCACATCCTTAATCAAGCATTAAGGGGCCAAATACATGACATGTTTAGGAAGGAAATACTCATTAATTTTATAGACTTGTAGGTCCATTCTCTAATTCACCTTGATGATGAGGTCAAATTAGCTAGGATGGTTATATATTATTGGATGTTCTTCTTAAAGAGGTGCATGAAAAGTTAAAAGCTTATGTTTGACAAAGTAAAACTAAAAGGGTTTATGGTGAAGGGGTACATGGTATATGAGTCATACTATCACGCTAATGATTACATCAAGCAAGTTGACAACACATCAACCTAAGTGGTTTGGGATGACCATATGGACGAGGTTAAAAAGGAAGTCAAGCTCCTCCTAGTCAATGAAAAAAGTTGCATAATAAATAGTAAGCCACTTATCTTTTGTTAGTTTTCTATAAAATGAATTCAAATGGTTTAATGGTAGATGCATGACTTATATATATTATTAAAAATAATATGTGTTAATGATTCTCCCAATAGTTGGGCCATTAACTAAGTCAAAGAGAATATGGCCCATTTGATCATTACTCGGAAGGTGAAGATGATGCATTGAACACATGGATTGGGTGCAACAACTCTATAATAATATATTTATGTTAAGTGTTCATTTTTAATGCATGTTTGAATTGTAATCACATTTTTATTGCTTTGGTTACTAGACATATGGCATCGTCCTCTATTCAAATTTTTATAGATACACTTGTTCTCCACTAGATCGATATATGGACATCCTTTTCACGCTAAGGATGTTGACAATGGGCATGTTACAATTACTATGGAGTGGAGGTTGTGTTCAACCAATCCAATCATGCTAGCCATTGAGATCATAACATAATAGAGGGAAAATTAAGTTACATCAAAAAAGATACAAGAACTCATGCAAACAGATTTCTCGTCTTTCCAATGTGTAGCTTTTATGTGCAAGTGATGGGATGCCTTTATCTGGAGTAATCTAAAGGAAGTTTGTGATAGTGGGCTAATATGTATTAACTCCAAAAAGTATGTGGGATGAAAAGAAGTTACCTAATAGTATCCCAAAGCACTACAACCAAGTTTTTTGTTCACACATATCTGATAGATATCAATTGGTGGTTCATACTAAGATGCCATGTGAGATCAAAACATGTTTTTGAGACAATGTTATTATGCCAAGTGAGGAATATAGCCAAAGTTGATGGCAAAACAAGGTCATAAATACATGCTTTATTTAAATAGCCATGATGGGTATGGGCCAATATATTGTGGATTATATTCCATTATTTTTAGTATTTTGTTATGGATCGAACTCCGATATTTATTTTGGATTATACTCCATAATTTTATTCACTTAAGAAAATAATTTATAATGAAATAAATTTAAATACTAAACTAACTAGAGTAAAAATTTTGACATAAGTAGAGAATAAAAGTATAATTAGTAGCAATTTTACAAAGATCTTAGAAATAGTTATCACCAAATTTCAATAATTCCAAAAACTTAATACAATACAAAATATAATATATGTTTTCATTGGATATGAAAGTTAACAACCAAGCAACAAATAAATAAATTGTTTTGGGACTTCAAACTTTGAAAGGAAAACACATCAATAAGTTAACTTCATTGGATTCAATATGATGCAACATCATGTCAAAGTATCAATGATAAAATATGAATGGTTTAAGGGGTAGCTATGAGTGGGTTGGTGGGGTGCAAGGACAGTGCTTTGCATCTCTCCCCACCTCCCAAAATTTTCTATTTTATTTTTATTTTCCTCATATGAACATTGACATCTTTATTTATGAACATTTTAAACTATAGTATTCACATGTTTCAATATTTTATCTTCATTTATTTCTTTTTTTAAAGATTAATATGAGTAACCAGTATCATCAATATCACTTTAGTCAAAGGCCTTTTAAACTCCTTTTATATGTAATAGAAAATTATAATGCTTCGCATGTGTTATATAGTTTTTTATTTTGTCTTTTTGTAAGTTGAATATAAACTTTGTGTTGAACTAAATCAACTTTAAACATAATAGTTGTTGTTGGCCTGCCACTTGGAAACTAGGCCAACTACAAAAGCATAAACCTTTTGTCCTAATGATTATGAATTCAACAATAAAACTATAATACAATAAAAAAAAGTCTATCACTCTATGAAAATCTTCTGTAAAGCCTAAGAGTATGCCTCTGATGAAGAGCAATGGTGTTGCTGAGAAATACAAAAAGAAAAAAAATATACTTATGCATGTTAAACTCAAGGAGAGTCAACTAAATTGGCTTCAAACTTGCCACCATCCTTCTTTGTGGCTAAAAAATCCAAAAAAGTGATTTTAGTTTCCATTAGGGTGATCTTGTGTTATATTTTTTGGACTTGTTGTTGGAGAGCATGGAAATAGAGAAAAATTTCCTATTGTGCTTCGCTCATTTCCACATGCACTTCCCCATGATTGTCTTTATCCACCAATAGAGGTCTACAATTTTAAATACATGGTGTTTCTACTATGATTGTTACCTGGGATGCATTGCCCCGTGACTTCCTCCATATATTCATTTTGAATGCAACTCTTATCCACATGAGCTTTGACCTCATATACATTAATCTCAACTTTGGCTTCCAGAGGGGTGAGATAAGGGTGGTAGAGATCTATACATTCTATTGGGCTCGCAAGATGGCATAATTGTGCTAACTTAACACCATTTACCTTAGCAAAGACCATAGTGAGACATAGTGACAAACACAAGTGAGCAGGAAGGGAAGGAATGACATAGAACAATTGGGAGAAACTTTGTTAAGAGAGTTCCAAACCAAGACCTAGCAAGGATAAGACGTGAAGAGAACATGTTGAGGGAGGGAAGCTTGCTAAATAAAGTGATGGAGCAAGTAGGGGGAGAGAACCACTTCCTTTAGGATACTAACAAAGCCCAGATTACAAGTATATACATAAACAACTAAAAGGAAATAGACCAGGAAAAACAACTTACAGAGAGAGGCATGGCATTTAGGAGGTGAGAGAATAGGCTTGTTATAACCATGCAATCTTCCTTCCATGGCCATAGCAACAATGGTTGGATGAGATGGTAAGGGAAACTTGAAATCTTGCCCCAAGGCAAATGGAATCAACAGATGAATGTCATTGATGGTTCAAGGTTTCCCACTTATCTTCCATATCCTTTGCATGAAATATAAACTCTATCACCACACCACTTATACAATCATCAAAAGGAGAACTGGGAGTTGGCAATTGATCATGGATGGTATTACATGGGTGGATTGTGTCAAACAGCCCATCTGAGGGGTGTTACATGAATTATTTAATCAAAGGTTTACCTTAAAATTTTAATCAAATCATGCAATCATTAAGTGTATCGTTCAATAATGTGTGTAAGCATCTTTAATCAAAGTTTTGTATTTTTTTGGATAACAAAAATTGAATATATATATATATATATATATATTCACAAGTGCAATATTCAATTAAATAATTGACACGTACTAGATTTAGTTTGAAATATATATAATCGTTAATAATGGTAAACATTAATAATGTTAATTGTTAACATGTCAATTGGTTTTATCCTCAAGTAGTTTTGGAAATAATTGTTACACCCCCACCCCCACCCCACACCCCCCCCCCCCCCAAAGTTTTCAATCCCCACAAGTGACATGATGATCTTTGGTGTAATGGCTTCAAGCTTTGTTGTTGAGTATGAGTAGCCCCTCGAGGACCAGAACATGTATATTCCTCATATGGAACATAAAGATATGTCTAAAAGGAAAAAAAAAAGTGTTAATCATTGACATACTAGTAATAAACTTTATATATCAAACATCATCAACTTACCATTGGGTAAAATGTGAAAATAATACAAGTGTGTAATGTGAAAACATCAAACAACATCAATCAACTATATGCATGATATGAAAAAGGACAATATATGTGAATAATAACATTGAAATCAATATACATGTCAAATCTACATCTCAAATATATACATCATCAATCAATATACATCTCAAATATATGGCACTATTGGTAGGTCAATTGTTGATGCATTGGTGGGTGGATCATTCCGTGGATTTGTAGATTTTTCTGTAGATTCAACAACTCATGTGATATACTAAAACATAAGACAAGAATATACTCTACTCTTCTCAGCGAAAACAAAAAATGATCAATGAAAATTATAAGCAGAAAGAGGAAGAAATAATTCGCATATAACACAATATTTCTCTGGGGAAAAGAGCTCAAAACCTCGACTATCTATATTTCATTAAGCATAAGATATGAGAAGAAAATACAATGGTTGTTCTCACTAGAATAATTCCTACACAACTATGATCTAACTCTCAGCCTCACAAGCCCGTTCTAGCCAACACTTAGCCAAATTTGTTGCCTTCCAAGCCCCTACTTCCTTGCGTAATTCCTAGAGGAATTAGCCCATATCTAATTGGGAAATCATTCTTCCATAACTGCACAATCCAAAATTAGGTCCTCAACTGATAGTACACTGTCCTTGCACTCTAATTTGAACTGGATCTTCCTCTTAACTGACATGCATGAGTTATTTATGAGTGAATATTCAGTTAATTGGTGTGGCACTGAGGATGCAATGGTGCATTAACTTAGTACTATACCTCTACTAGTTCCTCCAACAGTTAGAACTAGTTTAAATGACGATAACTTAGTTGGACTAAGTTATCTAATAACAACTCCAATGAACTCAATATGGACCCCTAAAATTTAGGGATCACATTTACATGACTCCAGATGTAGCTTTTAACCCCGTACAGAAATTACCTGCATATGAATTCTAAAAACAGAAAATAAACAATGGCGAAAGCATAAAACATAAAACATATATACACAGAGATTTTCCCCTAGATCCCAAAACTGGGACTACCACATTGATTTTTCATTATATTCCTTTCAATGTTACAATACATATATATACATATGTTGAAGCATCCATAAACCCCAATCCATTAATCCTGGATTAGAACATAACCGTAGCTCCCTTGACTGGATCTACAAAATACCATGGCAGAAAACCATCATGCCCAAAACCATGTGTGAAAACCATGCACAAAACCATAGGTAGGTTCGCCCACGTAATATAGAGTCCAAAAAAAAATATCGAGGTGCTGCCCCGGACCTCATAGAGGGGGGCTACTGCCCCCCACCCTGTTGCACCCAGCGCAACTAACAAGGGGGGCTAACGCCCCCATGTGACCCCCCCATGCAAGGGACCAGTCGTGAATAGAATATAACAAACACCCAACATCAAATAGACTTCCAACTTGAATTTCCTAAGTCAATTAAGTCACTTTAACTTAATTAACTATTACAATTTGCTATGAGAATAGAATTTCGATTTTAATTCATAATTTAATTGAAGGACAAATTAAATTGGAATTTATTGTTTCCATTTTTAACACTCCTTCTCAACAAGAAATGGATTATTAGCTACCTTGATCCTGTCTCTGTGAAATTTGAATTTACATCTTGACAATGTCTTTGTCAAAATGTTAGCATTCTGCTCCTCTGTGGGAATGTACTCCAACAACATAATCTGCCTCTGCACACAATCTCGAAGATGATGATACCAGATATCAATATGCTTGGACCAATTATGAAAAATTGGATTTTCATAGAGTTTGATACAACTCTGATTATCACAGTAAATCACATTTGGATCCATATGCTGACCAAACAAACCATCTAGAATCTTCCTCATCCAGATGGCCTCACAAGTTGCTTGACTAGCAACCACGTACTCTGCCTCTACTGAATTGACTGCAATTGATCTTTGTTTCCTTATGTACCAAGAAACAACTGTTGACCCAATATTGAAGATCCCTCCTGATGTGCTCTTCTTGTCGGATGGACTTCCTGCCCAATCTGCATCAGTGACGCCTTGAAGCTTCACTCCCTCTGTCCGTCTATACCATAAACCATATTGAGTAGTGCCTCTGAGGTATCTCAACACATGCTTGGTCACCTTCCAATACAGCTTGGTCGGCCTAACCATCACTTGACTAAGCTAGTTAGATGCATAACACATGTTTGATCGTGTGTTCACCAAATACATGAGTGAACCCATAAGTTGCCTATAAACAATAGCTTCCACTACTTCACTAGAACTAGCATCCTCCTTCCTCCAATTATCTATTAGAAGAGTCTTCATGGGTTTACTACTCTCCATGCAGAACCTCCTGAGTACCTTGTTGGCATATTTGTCCTGAGAGACAAACAATTCCCCATCACCTTGCCATAATTCCATGCCCAGAAAGTAGTTTATAAGCCCCAAGTCCTTCATTTCAAACTCTCTTGCAAGATCCTCTTTGCAAGACTTGATCAACTTATCATCACACGTCAGAATCAAATCATCAACATATAAAACAATAATCAACCATTAACCTCCCACCACAATATGGTACAGGTTCACATCTGCTTCACTTTTGGTGAAGCCCAACCCGGTGAAGTAGTTATCGATCTTAATGTACTAAGCACGAGGTGCTTGCTTCATCCCATACAACGCTCGCTTGAGTCAGCACGCATGTGACTCATGGTAAAAGGTCTCAAAACCTTCAAGCTACTCAGTATACACCTCTTACTCAATCATGCCATTAAGGAAGGTTGTATTTACATCCATCTAATGTATCTTCCAACCCATCTGCGCTGATAGTGCCAAAATGGATCCGATTGATGAGTACCTTGTAACATGAGAAAAGGTCTCATCCTAATCAATCCCCTCTATGTGAGAAAAGCCTTGGGCCACAAACCTGGCCTTGTGCTTCTCCACACTACCATCTGCTGCTTACTTTACCTTGTAAATCCATCGAGAACTTGCCACCGACTTGTTCGTCGGTCTTAGGACCACATCCCAAACACTGTTATGAACAATGGAGTTATACTCCTCCACCATAGCATCAACCTAAACCGGTTGCTGCGCTGCCTCCTCAAAAGAAGATGGCTCTGTATCAACACATCCACTCATAAGAGCCATGTATCAAGTGTACCTCTCAGGAGACCTCCTATGCATGCGTTGTGATGTGGGTGCTCCCACGTTCTCTCTCTCATCATACAATAACCTGTCAGCCTCTCTGGTACGTTTTCTCCCATCTCTGGAAGATTCTATCTGAGTGGATGTCTCCACTCCCGGATCCTCTGCATGTGGTTGCTCCACATCAATATGAGGTTCCTCCTTAAGATCTAAAAGCTCCTCTACACATGTAGTTGAATCTCCCTCTCAAGGAAACATCTCATGGCCTTCTCTTCATTGAATTTTACATCCCTATGAACCATTGTCACCATGTTGGTTGACAAGTACACTCGATAGTTGTGGGGTGTATTAGTGTACCCCACAAATATCTCCAACTCTATTGTCGACTCAAGCTTCTTCCGTGCATCTTTGGTCACATGGCAATATACCGATGACCCAAAAATCCTGAAGTGACCCACATCTGGTCTCTTCCCTAAGAAAGCCTCCTCTAGTATACTCATCCCAATAATTTGATGAGGGCTTTTGTTCTACAAATAAACAGCTATGTTGCATGCCTCGACCCACAAGTGTAGTGGTAGGCCCTAATCATGCAACATTGCTCGTGCTACCCTTACAATGATTCTATTATTATTTTCAACCACCCCATTCTGTTGTGGGTTATGAGGTGTTGTAAACTCTCATTTAATGCCTTCTATCACACATAAGTTTTTAAGCTCATTTGACACATACTCTCCATCATTATCACTCTTGAGAGTTTTAACCTTCCTGTCAATATCTTTCTTGACCAATGCTTTAAATTCACAAAACTTTGCAAAAGTATGATCTTTCTTTTGCATGAAAAAGATCCAACATTTACGAGAAAAATCATCAACAAATATAACATAATACTTGTGTTTGGCCATGGATTCTGTCGAGAACAGTCCACACACATCTGAATGGACTTGATTGAGGATCGCCTATGCTTGACTGTCTTTGTTGTGAAAGGAAGCTTTGGTGTATTTTCCCAAAGTACACCCTTTGCATGTGTCAACTTGCTCTAGTGTACCTTTGGGAAGACCGATAGAAATTTGTTGCATGATTTTCAAAGCGCCATGATGCAAGTGACCCTACTGCTTGTGCCACAATTCACCAATGTCTCAGCTCTACACTCTCTCTGCTTTCATGCTCAAGGCAACACAATATTCTACCTCAGACTTGTAGAGATTCTTCACTTGAATCCCTATCCTCTTTACCTCTCCCATGGCTATGTGATGAAGGAATGCCTTTCCCTTGCTAAAGATCACATCATAGCCTCTATCCTCCAACATGGTAACAGATACCAAGTTCTTCTTCAAACTAGGAAAATATATAACATCTCGCAAAGTAAGAGGAGCACCCGACTCCCTTTGAAAGGTAACAGTACCCAACCCAATAGCACTATACCTCCCGTCATCACCCATTTTGATATGCATCTAGAGATCCTTCTCCTCCAAGTCATTAAAGAGATCCTTATTACCAGTCATGTGGAAAGAAGCTCCACTATTTAGGTACCATAAACTACCCAACATCGATGACACCATACATGCGATGAGGGTAAAGTCCAATTCGAATTGTGAGGCAAGAGTCTCACCTGCCACTCCTCATGAGGGCTTCTTCTTGGACTTCTTGATGGACAATTTGTAGCAAAATGTCCTAACTCGTGACAATGAAAGCACATGAATTTCGACATGTCCTTCTTCTTGCCTCCATGACAAGAATCCTATTTGGAATGGGATACCTTTCCCTTCCCTTTCTTTGCCTTACCCGCTAAGGCACAATTTTCCTCATCATCAGTCTTTGATGAGGATTTGTCACTGGTGTTCCTCCGAATCTCTTCCTGTACCAAATCCAACCACAGCCGTTCCCAATCTGGTAGCTTCTCCGTCCCATTAACAGAGTCTTGATAACTGTGCCAACTCTTGGGAAGTCTTAGAGGAGCTAGGCTCACCATATCATCCTCGAAAATAGTAATCCAACACTTCCAAGCTCATCACGACAATGAGAGAACTTGGTCAAGTATTTTGGAATTAAGTCGCCCTTCTCCATATTGATCTTTCTCAGTTTGTCCTTCAATGCCAACTTCATATGGTCATTACTATTATGAAATAGGTTTGTCAATGCCTTCCACATAGCATATGGGGTTTCCTTGCCATGGAGACTTGAGAAAATGTGGTCTCGAACTCCCTCAAGGATAATCTGCCTCACCTTTGCTACACACTTTCCCCATTCATCCAAATCTTTAACATTTGATGCTGGAGGCTTAGGAATGTTTAGATCAATGAATTCCTTGAGGCCATTATATTCCAACACTTCTTCCATCATGTCCTTCTAGGCTATGTAATTTGAGTTGCCTTCCAAGGCATACTCAAGTCTCAAACTATATAAAGCCATATTGCCGAATTTGAAGTGTGAATTGCAAATTTGAATTTCACCTACACAACAAACTCGAAAATTGCTCTTCTATGTTGTATTCAGCTCCAATACCACATAGATTTTTTCTGTAGATTCAACAACTCATGTGATATACTAAAACATAAGACAAGAAACTACTCTACTCTTCTCAGTGGAAACAAAAAATGTTCGATGAAAACAATAATAAGAAAGAGGAAGAATATCAGTTGCATATAACACAATATTTCTTTGGGGAAAGAAACTTCTCAAAACCCTGACTATCTATATTGCATTAACTAGAAGACCTGAGAAGAAAATACAATGCTTGTTCTCACTAGAATAATTCCTACACAAGTATGATCTAACTCTCTACGTCACAAGCCCGCTCTAGCCAACACTTAGCCAAATCTGCTACCTGCCAAGCCCCTACTTCCTTGCACAATTCCTAGGGGAATTAGCCCATATTTAATTGGGAAAGCCTTCTTCCATAACTGCGTAATCCAAACTTAGGTCCTCAATTGATTGCATGCACCATCTATACAACTCAGAAAATTATACAATTGATAGTACACTATCCCTGCACTCTAATCTCAATTGGGTCTTCCTTTGAACTGATATAAATGAGTTATATATGAGTGAATATTCAGTTAGTTGGTGTGGCACTGAGGATGCACTGATGCACTAACTTACTACTAGGCCTCTACTAGTTCCTCCAACACTTATAACTAGTTTAACTGACTATAAATCAGTTGGACTGAGTTATCTAATTACAACTCCAATGAACTCAATCTGGACCCCTAAAATTTAGGGATCACACTTACATGCCATATAGACTTCCAACTCAAATTTCCTAAGTCAATTAAGTCAATTTAACTTAATTAACAATTACAAGTTGCTATGAGAATAAAATTTCGATTTTAATTCACAATTTAATTCAGGGACAAATTAAATTGGAATTTCTTGTTGCAATTTTTAACCCGATTGGTGGGTGGAATGGTTAGTGGAGTGTTAGGAGTAGGTGGTGGTGTAAGTGCAGGATACCAATAATGTAAGAAAATGATAACGTCATGTCATATATCGAGGAAAGCTTGTAAAGATCCTCATATACCCATGACATGTGCCACCATTATAAGTTAAACTATTTGAATTGTATAGCCTATTGTCAAAGTACATAATTGATAAGTGACCTGATGACAATATTAATATCTAGTCAAATCTATCACATGCCAAGTCTCCACTTTTGAGTTAGCTCATTAGCCCTAGCCATCTCCACATCACACCAAGTGTTAGATCCCTCACTACCATACTAGCTAATATCTATAAAATATTAGACAAGAATTATACAATTTAGATAATATTTTATAATTAATAACATGCGCATTAACACATGAAAAAAAGCATGTAGCTTGACTCATCAAAACATCATGATACTATTACCCCTCATGAATGGTGGCTTCATTGTGCTAAGTAGGAGGTTTAAACACCCCTGTCAGGCTATCCTTGCATATAGATGATGTAGAAGGTCAAAAATGGGATTGTCCCCACTACATGAGATACTTATGACATTCACACCCAAAACCTTGCATGGGAACTCTAATTTACCCCTCTTGGGCAACATCTAGCCCCACATGTGCATTTGCATGCTAGTTGTCTACCTAGGAGCATGGTGATGAAGTGATAATTGACTTGTTGAAAAATTTCAAAAGATAAATAATATAACTCTAAAGCAAAGGGGAATAGTTGTCTCTCATCTAACACGTTATGATATCTATCAAAACAATATAAATATGTCGTGGTACAATGGCAAACCACCTTATCAATTTGGTTTGCTAAGCAAGACTATTTGCACAATGCACCATAGGGCAATTGGTGTGTTTCCTATCAATAGTACATGGTGATAATGTAGTGATGAAATGTATAAGGACCTAACCTCCTCAACTCAAAAATAATGCAAACATAGTAGTCCCCCAATAAACTTAAACGCATTGGGGTCAATAATCTCTAGATTGACATATCTCTAGATGTATGTTAATTGGCTTTCCCTTGTAGCACTAGGTGACACATCAAGGAAATGTGGAAAATTCCCCTCCCATCTTAGATAGACTAATGATGACATAAATATCCTCCTTTATGGGTTGGTACCACATATTGAAACCAACTTTGAGTGTTTATTAGTCGTGATCCTGTGATGGATCAACTAGCATAGTAACTCATTGTTCCCTTTGAGGGATTTAACCTCCTAACAAATCTCAAGGAGGCCAACATCCCTCAAAAGGAGGAAATTCATATTAGTAATGGCACAATGAAACAAATCCCTCTCTTGGGCATCCCAAACACACACAACATTATATGCACCGACGTGCTATTGTTGCAACCATCCCTGATTCATTTGTAGACCTCTTTTGAAAAATACAAATATAAAAGATATAATATGCATTAAATTACCAATTAAAATAATAATTCAATGCTTAATTATAATTTTTGTGCATTAAAAATTAGTAAAAACACACAAATGCTACCCTTTTGATTACTATACAGTTTACAATGCACCTATGTGCTACAGTGTATTTTATATGGTGCACATGTTTTACAATGCACTACCATTGGTGCTATCATAAGTTGCACCACTGGTGGTGTACTTGTAGAACACAACACCATCAAGCCATGCTTTCTAAATAATGTTTATGCATTGTGAGAGTGAGACACATCCCCTCCTTGGCCCCTTGATGTAGTATGCCAATGATGTGTGGTAGTATCATTTACTAGTGTCTTGAGTCATCCATAAACACATTGATGTGCATAATAAAATAAAACACCATTGGAATAACAGCACATGGTGCATATTACTTGAATGTTAGCATTGGGACACCCTGTAATAAGGGCCTCTAGTCATATGTAACGCACCTAGCCCCTTAAGCCTTGATTAAGGATGCAAGGTATCTAAACCTAACCTTTAAGTTTTATTGTGAAGATGGGATTATAAAATTTCCTTTTTCTTTTGTCACCTCAAATCACATTTCTGATGTCACCATTGCCTTCTGCTCATCGAGATCTTTTCAACAATATAAATTTCATCTCTTTTCGAACTCCAAGCATAATTTTTTTTATGCCCATTTGAAGATCTACCTCCTAAGGGCCACACTAGCATTCGTACAAGCCACTTGGTTGACACGTGGTAGCCTCTTGGCCACGTGCAACTTCTGCGTTGGTCGATATATGTTGATAGTCCATCATACTAGAGCCACTCCATACCATAATTTCGATAAAAAGTGCATTTCCAACTCTATGATGTTCCAGTATCCCGACATACCTCAAAGGGAAGTTATGTCGATAACATCAATACACCGTTATTGCAATGTGCCTATATCTTGATATGTTGGTATCCCGATATGCTTGTATGACAACTCAACATGTCACCTCATTCTTTGACACTAATCATTGTTTGATACATGAAAGATATTGGCGTGTTTTCTAACATGTGGAAATTACTAACACGTGTCATTTATATTTAGATAGTTGACATGCCAAAAATGTTGAATCTGAGTGACCGTGTCTTAAAAGTGACGTCACCAAGTCATCCTTTGCGACATGATCACAACATCATTCTTCTGGTGTCTGGTACCATTATTTAACAATCCTGGTAAATAGGAAATTTATCATCAAGTGATTGTTCTCCATACAAGAGCATGCCATACCAGAGTTTTTCCAACGCGTGTTTTTTCATTCTTCAAGTGTTCCAATATTTGATAAGCCCCCTTTCGATTAGCTCTTGGTCATGGCTCTTATCGGGCCACATTGACTAAGGGCTAAGGTTGATGCCTTCCAATACTTGAATTCTCTAAATTGTGTTAGCTTTATGCTTCTTGCCAATCTGACATTCCATCACTCAATATGTAGTTGTCCTTCAATGGTTTTGAACTTATGTTAACTGACTACTTTATTGGGTTTTGTTTGTATCAAATAACAACTCTATAGACTCCATTTCATTCCCCAATCATTGAAGGCCAAAAGGTTGATCTATGATCTCCCCATAACCCAAGAAGCCCCTTATTTGCTAACTCTGTGTCACAACCCCCTTACCAGCCATATGACTATAGATCAAGGCTTGGGTTTCCAAACTCCAAATTTATTTTTGGCCTGAAACAAGGAGTCAACCCTCAAATTTCCATTGGCAAGGCATATCCCTAGAGGGTTTTTCTTGGTATATTAACCAATCAACTTATCAGACGAGGCCAAAGAGGCCATTGCACTTGATGTGGCTCTTATGAGATCCTTGGACCTCTTCGCTCAAACCAGGACAACCTTACATTTACTCAACAATACAAATAATGTACTTCATGTATGTTTTAAACCTTCAACTGGCCTCCAACAACTCTAGAGTTCTTTAGTGAACTCTTTATCAAATGTTTTGAGAAGACTAGATGAACCACACTAGATGGTTTGAAACACGTCGACAAAACACTTATGATGTGATTTTTACCGAAATATTTCTCATTATTCAAGACTATTTCCCTTAAGTCTCACCTTTTGAAATCAAGGCTTCTGTTCATGCCTATGCCATCCACATTATTCACAAGACCCTCAGATTACTTTAGTTGGCCTAGAGTTTCTCCAATTTATCTATTAGTAGACTATGGATATTAGCCATGACTAGGACTATAAGTCATTAAGTCCCATGCTTAATGTGACATTTACTTCCTACCCATATCATGAAAGGTATAACACATAAGTACATTAAAAATTGATTATGGAGCATATGAGTATTATATAATCCTTTCAGTCAGATCTACTACTTCACATCATAAATAGACATCACATAGACCATATTACCCATTAAGCAGACAAGTACATAAACAAATATATTTAAGCAATGACCATCTCTTTCTCATTATCATGGTTTACATTATAGAGATGAAGTCCAAGAGGTTACTTATTTGATCAAGATCCTATATTGTCTGCAATTGATGAAGGGTGAGTTACATTCCACTCCACCAGTGGCACTGCAATATTTCTCACAACTAGGCACCCCCGAGCCAGACCAAGAAGCCATGAGAGAAGTTGTACTAAACATTGCAAGGGGAAGTCATGAAGACCATTCTCCTTCATCAAAATAACTCATGAGTTCCCTTCAAATCACACCAAGCCTAGAGTTCTGCCTAGGTGCTATGGGTGTTTTCTCGACTGCTATACACAACAAGCACCCTAGAAGCTACATTTCCTAGGCTATTGGTGGTGTAAGGATGAAGGTCACTCTCCTTCATCCACTTAGAGGTCATTGTAGAATATTTTAGCTTAAAGAGTCAAGGTTTGATCTCATTCCCAATGTGGTCACAATGGAGCCTACACAACACAATGAGAGCCTTTCACTTAGCCAAGAGTTCCTTAACGCCTCTCTTGGGTGCTTAGGTGCATGGATTTCAACACTTTTCTCAGCAAATGGTTATTCTAGGCCTACTTAGCTTGAAAGGAGCCCTTCACACAATCAAGAGTCCCTCGACACTTGTTTATAGTGTCTTTGTGCATAACACGGACAATTCTCAACAATCCATTCAACCCTCTAGCTTAGACAAAGACTAAATCCCTGACCTCGCTCATAAAAATTAGGTGAACAAGAATCATGCACAAGGTTTCCTTCTGGTTCACATAAGAGCCTACTCTTGTCTCCTTTCATCTCTATTTTGTCTCCTAGATTATGCTTATTCTCTGTCTTTTCCTTGTCTTTCATAAGTGAGATTCCTCGAGTTTCTTCCCTTGATGGAATTACATGTCAGGTCTTCCCATATTGGTCAGATTATAAGCTTTTGGTTAGAGTCCATAAATCTTCCTGTGGTATGCTGCCATTACCTTGAGTAATTATGGTACCACTATCCCACTCTTCTCGTAACTAATGGCAATTATTGTTGCACCTTCCCATTAGATATTTTCTTGAGGAAAGGTTGACAATTCTAATTCTTATGAACATTTGGCTTATCCAATAATCCATTGGCAACTATTAATTCACTCCAAATCCCCCTTGTTGGCTTCCCTCCTCCTCATGGCTTCACATGGTCCATATCAAGGCTTCACCTCTTCATTAGCTAGTATTATGCTATAATTACAATTATTTTAGGTCTTTTTCCCATTTACATTTACATGCCCATACAAGCATCAATAACATAGTTAATTAAAATTACAATGTCAAAGGGGTTAAGTGTCGGGGATGCTACATCATTAATGTTGATGCACATGGGAGAACCAACAACATCAAACAAAGACAATATGGAGCCACAACAACAGATCATCAATGGAGGGCATATATAATATTCCAAGTTAATGCATCCACATAATCAAGTAACATTGTATACACTGTACCAAGTCATCCAATAATGCATCATTAGGTGCATTAAAATGAACAATACCAAAGCACATCATTTGATGTGTTAGCATGTACAAAACACATGAGATCGTCTATTCCACACACACACAACCATAGCAAGGCACATACGATTCACATTAAATGATGTGAGAATGTGGATGGGTTGCCTTGCAAACAATGGTCCATAACATCATTTAACATAATAAATACATGTGTTGATTTTCAAAAACACAATTTGCTTAGTATGTTTGTGAACATTGTTAGTAGTGTGCGTTATAAACTCACCACACATCAATGCGAGAAAAAAATCACATGTTACACCAATGATTTATATTTTTTATTTTTTTGTTATTATATATTTTTTAATCTATCTAGAAAACATGAAAAAAAGGAATTTACTAGTTAAAGTGGAAATGTAAAACCACAAAAATGTAAGTTAAGCTATAATAGTGAAATTCCCCAGTCTTCTTTCCAACATGGAGGCATGGTTCTTGTGGGAAATCACAAATTGGATTTGGTAGGGTTTGGAAAATCTATAAATGAAATGAAATCCATAGTGGATGAAGTTTGTTGACAAAATCCTACAATTCAAAAGTAGGGTATAGTGCGGTGCTTGTAGTGGGGAAAAGAGCACTGGTGCTTAAAGTTGTTAGAAGCATGGTGAATAGTAAAAATGATAAATTTGTTTGGTATTTTTTCTTGAATTTAATCCTACCATAATGCACCTTGTAACTCAACACACGTGTGGTTTTTATGTTTTGGGTGGGCGCAATTCTAGAATACTCCATTTTACAAAAAATGAGCATAATGGGTAATTCTTTTATTACACACTAGGGCACTTGTGGGTTTAGTGCAAATCATGGAGCAACATTTTAAAAATAATCTTTTACAAAAATTGATCTTGGTCTCATAATTTTTTTATTGTTTTGTGTGGGATTTAGTCTCTATTAGGTCATAAGGTTCAAATCTCATGGGGAGGGGTTAGGGATGGGAACCACCTTTGGGGGAATTAAACTATACCAAGGGGCATCCAAGCTCGACCAAGCTTCACAAAATTCTAGTGATAGCTTCCCACTTGTGGGCAAATCGTTCTTTTATCCAACATTGGGGTTGGGTCCCACCTAGGCTCAACCTAGTTCGAAAAAAAATACAAAAGAAAAAGAAAAGAAAAGAAAATAAAAGAGAAAAAGAAAAAGAAAGGAAGAAAGTCCTTTCAATATAAATGCATTAGTGTAGTGATAGGTTAGTGTGTAGAGTGGACTATTTTTGTTTTTTAAATAACACACGCTTGTAAAATTTGTGTATAGTTTGGTGGGTGTGTGTGTAATTTTTAATTTAACCCTCTCATGATGCAACTTATATTTAGTAACATCAATACGTATTTATATAAGTGCCTTAGGGTAGTTTTAGGGCAGTTATAAGTTTAGGGAACATTGTAAAGCAATCCAACGGCCCCACCCCCCCAAATAAATTTCCCACAAACATGTAAAAACATACACACGTTGGCACATTTAATTGTTTTAGGTGCACCACAAATAAAACCTTCATAAAATCTCCACATGCATTTACTAAAAGTAAAACTAGGAGAGGTGCCTTTAGAAAAACCTCCACAAAACCATATGTTTTGCTTGAGAGAGTTGAGCATGACCCTTAGTGTGATAAAAGCATCAAGAATCCCATATGTGCTCTTAGACGAGTTGTATTGATGTTCAAGCTTGGGAGAAAGCAACATTTTAGTAGTGGGTGAACAACGATCCATTCCAAGGAGAGAGAGAGAGAGAGAGAGAGAGAGAGATTTATATAAATCTAAGAAATAAATGCAAGCACCAAAAATATCTCTTCAAGGAGGAAGGGGGAGCATAGGGGTTGCAATAGTCCAAGTGAATGTTTAGTGAAATTCTCTCACATGGAAGCTCAAGGAGGTGTAAGGACCTAGAGTTTTTCCCTACTCTTGTTAGTGGATGGAACATTAAAAGGCCTTCTAACTTTATGACCTACATAAAGAAACTCAACCTATTCAATATGTAAATATAGTTTTGAAAATCCCCTCTAGAAGGAGGGAGTATCCCAACCAAAACAAGAAAGGTTGTGATTGTTCAGTGAATATTTAATGAGGTTTCCTCAAATGGAATTACAAGGGGGAATAAGGACCTAAATGGCCTTTACTACTTGTAGATGGAGTACAACAACACTTTATAAACTTTACAACCTAGAGAGAAAATGTAATGATGGCTCTATCATCCCTCTAAGAGTATTAGACATGTTTATCTATATAACAAAACCACTAAAAATAGACAAGGCTTACATATACCACACCATTCTAATTATAATGTCTTTTTGCAATAAAAAAAAAGATGGTGAACATTTTATTATTATTGTAAGTTCAACATTGGTGAGGATACATCACTGTCATGTCCAAGAATAACACCCAAATAGAGTAAAGTATTGAACTTGTGATTTAACATCTAAGAGCGCCTTCACAACCCACCCAATCACCATCTATCCAAGATCTCATGGACAAGATGGTGACCTCATGGACAAGATGGTGAACATTTAATCTGATTTTAAAATGCAAATTGAAAAATAATTTATACACACAAATGAATAATATAACTTAAATTTAACCTGCCAAATGATGTAGAGGCTATGAGTGACATGGACTCTACCATATTAACCCTAAACCGTGGGTTGAAGGGTGAAGTAATCTTAGATCCAAGGGGAGGGGCATTAACCCTAACCACAAGGGGAGGGGGCCATTTTGTGCCATAATTCTTACGTTGTTAGAAATTGTATGAGATTATTCTATCTCTTGATCATTTTAACCCTAGGCCAAGGGGAAGCCATGATTCTTATGTTGTTTGTGAAAATAATTTCGGCAAAATCACATATTTTTTTTTTAAAATAAATAAAGTAAAATGATTCTTATGTTGTTAGAAATGGAATGAGATCGTTCCATCCCTCAATCATTTTAAAGTAAATAAAATTTTAACTCGAGTCGTTCTAAGGGTAACTGGGGTTAAGTGCGGTTTATAGTAGCTGATCGGCCAAGAGTCGCGTTTGAGAGTCCGTATGATAAAAGCGGTGGCATCATCTATATAACAGTGAAGTGGGGTTAAGCTAAACCCTAATCGCTCGAAATTGAAAATAAACAAACGCAACGCAGGTTGGGCCTATTTAAGAGTTGTCGAATCGGTTAGGGTTTATCATTTTAGTGGAAGCTGAGAGAGCGTTCTGTTTAACCGCTACGCGGAACGAGCTGCGAGTTTCCTCTGCATTCGCTGCAAAAGCCCGTTATCTCCCTTCAAGTCGAGGTAAGAATCGCCATGGGTCCTGCCTTCAAAAGGCTATAATGAGAAATAACTCTTCCTTTGATATGCATGTCGCCGACTGTGAATATCCAATAGTTTTGGTGGTTAAATCCACAAATGTAAATTAGGGGAACCATTGCGAATGGCTGTTGTGTTTATTTGGGTATTTGTTCGCTAAAAATGTTTATTTAGGGTTTTTGGCCAAAGCCAAATGAAAAATCACCGAGCATAAGAGTTTCATCTTCCTAACCGAAAATGGCAGGCTCAGGCCGTTGAATTTTCAAGTAGTTTGTCCGACCATGTCTGCCTTTGCTAATAATAAAAGGCAGTTGGTTTTATTGGTAAATATCCAGACATCTGTAGCTAAATATTGTTTTTCTTAATTTTCCATGCTTCCAGAAACAATAAGAATAATAAGAATATTTGGACTCAAAGCATCTAACAATTAGGTATAATAATAGGCAATTGGGCTTATTGGTAAAATATTTAGACTTCTGTAGCTAAATATCGATTGGCTTAAATATGTTATGATTCCATTAATAATACCAGTATTTGGATTTAAAGGAACCAGGGTTTAGGGGCTTAAAAATGGGCAATCTGCTTTCCTGCTAAAATATTCGGATTTCTGTAGCTAAATACTGATTGGCTTATGTATGCTTCCGACACACTCTAGGTTTTTGTTACTATTCAGGCTTCGAAGAACTTTTCCATGGTTTTCATTTTGATGCAAATGATTGTTCTGTAGTTGCACAGGTGTTAAAGCTCAAAACAGAGCCCAAGCTTGTCTGGGGTTCAAACCGCCAGGGATTTTATTTATTAACAGTTATACAGTGTCTGTGGGAGATGAAAAATATTTGTTGTGATTACGAGTTTTTTTTTTTTTTTTTTTGAGGTCTTATGTGTACAATTTATATGGGCGAAGTAGAGCATTTTCAGGTTTCTATTTACTGTACTCGCTTATTGATCCGAAACAGATGGTAAGATATTGTACTCGCTTTGATTGCGGTTTTGATTTTGACTAGATTTTTTGCAATGGACGGAGAGAAATATTCATCCGGAAAGCGTTCCTACTCTCACATTGATGCTGGGGAAGGCAATGAAAGGAGTAAAAGGCGACATTCTGACTTTGAACGGGGTTCTGCAATGCCTGGTGATAATGACACTGTTTATCGTATTCTTTGTCCTGGTAACAAGATAGGCAGTGTGATTGGGAAAGGTGGCGGTATTATAAAATCCTTGAGGCAAGAAACCCATGCCAAGATCAAAATTGCAGATTCTATCCCTGGTGTGGAAGAGAGGGTTATTATTATCTTCAGCTCTCCAAAGGATCAGCGAAAGGAGCATGATGAAGAGAAGAATAGTGATGAGGAGGCTGACAATGCAGCTAAGGATGACATTGATAGGGAGCCTCTGTGTCCTGCGCAGGACGCACTTTTTAAAGTACATGCAAGAATTGTCGATGGAGAGGGTGTTGGTGGTTCGGATTATGAAGAGGATGATAAAAGTCGGAATGTAACTGCTCGCCTTCTTGTGCCAACAAACCAAATTGGGTGCTTACTTGGAAAGGGTGGAAAGATAATTGAGAAAATGAGGAGTGACACTAGTGCACAAATTCGTATAATGTCCAAGGAACAGCTACCTCCCTGTGCGATGGATACTGACGAACTTGTTCAGGTAAGTGTTTTAAGCTTAATGGGTCTAACTAGATATTAAGTTGGAGTTGCCTAATCAATTATTTGTTTTCCTGTTAAGTTCACTTTATTTCATTGTATTTAAATGAAGACATGGACTCTCATTATTATAGATATCTGGAGATCCAACGGTTGTAAAGAAGGCTTTGTATGAGATTTCTGCTCGTTTGCACGAAAATCCAGCAAAACAACGCCTTTCATATAACAGCGGTTCTCATTTTGGCAACAATCCTTATGGATCTGGTGGTCCTGCATTTTCTTCTGTAAATCTTATTCCCCAAGGAAATCCAATGTGGTCTCACCAAAATGTGGGTGCACCTATTGTTGGCATTGGCCCACCTATGCCATGGCTTGGAGGATATGGTAATGAAGCAGCTTCTGCATGGCATATGAACTCATCTGGTTTTCCTGTTCTTCCCAATTTGGGTGGGCCTTCCCGCAAGGATGGAGGTCCGGGAAAGGAGGTCACTATCAGAATCTTGTCTCCGAATGATAGGGTTGGTGGTGTAATTGGTAAGAGTGGCAGTACTATTAATCAGATAAGACAAGAATCAGGATCACGCATTAAGATAGCAGAAACCGTATCTGATTCAGAAGAAACTGAAATTGTAGTGTCGGCTTCAGAGGTGAGTAGTAAATTGGTTTATCCAACAGCCTTTTGGTGTTCAGATTAACATGATGTCTTGTCAGATAGTTGATCTCCATTATAACTCTTTATTGCAGTTTGCTGATGACCAAGTCTCGCCCACTATTGAGGCTCTACTACAACTGCAAGGCAGAACAACTGCTAGGTCTGAAAATGAAGGTCACATTACAACACGGCTCCTGGTTCCATCAAATCAGATTGGTTGTCTCATTGGCAAAGCAGGTAGCATCATATCTGAGATGCGGAAAACAAGTCGGGCTGACATTCGTATATTGTCCAAGGAAAATTTACCAAAGTGTGCTTCACAGAATGATGAACTAGTCCAGGTTGGGTTCTTTTTTATGCCTTGTTTTGAAATAATGATGCGTTGTATTGATTTCTCAATGTGTTTGTCATTTTTTGAAAGCTTTTTTGGGAAACTTCTCGGAAGATTTATCTGCTGAAATTTTGAACATTTTTAAAGATTGCTGGGGAAGCCAATTATGCCAGAGATGCTCTTATACAAATTGCTTCGAGGCTGCGAGCAAAGGTTCTTCAAGATGGAGATGGTGCTGGTAAAGGTGGCCCCCCTGCTCTCTCATCCAAATCCAACCTTTCAAAGGCTGACGGGGCTCCAATTTCATCCCATTATTCAGCAAGACAAGATATGTTATCCCCTGGAAGAATGTATCCTTCATCTGGTCTTGGGTTCCAAGGAACTGGTGGCAGATCATCAACTGGGGGATATAGCAGTTTTGGAACATATCAGGTATTATAGCTATTTGGGGGAGACAAGCACTTTGATAATCTGAAATAGTAAATAATCCTATACAGATGTTATTTATTTATTTAAATATCTTCCTCATAATATGCACATATTTTCTATGATGGTCAACATTATTTTTTTTTCTTCAATTATAGCTATTATTAAATTTTTCCAAAATGCTGGACTCACCTGAGTAAATTTATGCTGCTGCCTAATTTTCTGTCTCAATATTTAAGAGTGGAGGCAGTGGGTATGATCCTATTCAAGGATATACATCAAGTCGTACAACTGATAGCGGGTATTTATTTCTCTAGGCCTTGTGATTTTTTTTATCTTGTGTAATTGTTATTAAACAATAATATTTGTATTATGGAACAATTTTTCATTATTTTGCCTACATATTGTGCCTAGTTCTAGTTTGTACCCAACAATGATAAGTTTTTGATACACAGGTATTCTGGAGGGTTTCCAAAAAATGTATCCACAACGACTGTCGAGGTTACTATACCAAAAAACGCAGTTGGGTCAGTCCTTGGGAAGAGAGGAAGTAACATTCAAAACATTCGAGAGGTGCAGTTTGTCGAATTGGTAGCTTTTTTGAAACCTTGTTGCAGTATGACTTGCAAGTTTATTCTAACAAACTATATTTTTGCCAGATATCTGGAGCAAAAGTAAAGTTGCATGATTCTGAGTCTGGTTCCTCGGATCGTGTTATTGAAATATCTGGGACACCAGAACAGACACACGCAGCAAAGAGCTTGCTTCAAGCATTTATTGCAACTGGTGGTCAAAGCCAGCCCACACGCAGTGCAGGCCGGGGTTATTAGCACAGGACTAGATTTGATGACTGGCAGGTGCCATTCTCTTACTATTATTTCAGCATCTCTGCTTTATTAAATAGAATGCAATAAATAAATTACATCTTTTAATCTTTTCAAGCATATAGATCAGGATAAATTGTCATAACCTACAGCGCTAGTATTCCAATTTTCTGATGCTCCTTCGTTTTACCCTGTGGCCATTGTCTCTTTAACACCAAACAGCCACGATGTATGATGCCTGGAGCCAGTCTATCATCCCATGCTGAAGCCTCAGCCCAAAACTGAAGATCTGATGAGCAGAGCCGTGGAAAGCCTATTGCCCATGCTTTGGAAGTATTAATTTAGTTGGACTAGCTTCTCAAGGAAATTTTGTTCCCTTGAGTGTTCTTTCCTTTAACTGCCAGTAGTTTTTGGAGTTTATGAACCATGTACTGTAAGGCCCAGATTCAGCATTGAAGTATTGGAAGTTTCAAGACTGAATGATCAAAAGTGGATTTTGTGTTGTCGTATATTATGGCCAATTCCTTCTCCTTAGGATTTTGGAGCCGGATCCCAGACCAAAAATCATTTTGGATTATTGTATCATTTTTTTGAAGAATTTGAGTATACTCACTAAAATGGTACGAGTAGTGAAGGTTTTTGAATAGGATTATTATAAATATGTCATCGCTTTGGTGTATGCCTTCTTTATTCTGTACCCTGAAGGTTTTGATTATCACGTAGGCTATGTTGGAATCCCTTTTGTTGTAGTACATTTCTCTGTAGTCTGTGGTTGTTACTGATATTTACCTGTTTTGGATATGAATAAGTAGTGAGCCTTCAGCTTTTGTGCCATTAGCGATGCAACTTTGGTAATTAATTTGTTCATCATTGAGTTAAGTAAGCTTATATTCTAGTTTGTAGTTTTAAGGCCTCTAACATGTGTCTACTGTAGCTACATTCCAGGATTTCCATTGTATTTACTGAAGTTATTTGTTTGTTTTCAGCACCCTGATGGTCTCTAATTTGCCTAGAGTCTATTCCTGTTAGTTTCTTTCTTTGTCTGTAGTTTTCTTTGTTACCTTTTATTCTGAACGTTTTCAGAGAATGCCACTTGTGCTCAATACGAGTTTTCCAAAATTACTTATTTTGACTATGTCCTTTTGTGTTTATAATATTCCTTTACCTTGCTTCAGAATAGAATAAATATAGTCTGGCAAAGGATTGCATTGAGCAGTATTTTCTAATATGATTAATTTGTATTTTCTAAAGCTAATTGGGATGAACTGCTTGTTGTCCTGAATATTTTGAATGACGACAAGCAATTTTAAATTAGTTTCCATAACTGTCACATTTTACTGTTTAATTCTAATTAATGAAAAATACAAGCCAATGTTGTAAGCTGTTGTAAGCTGTGTTGTGGCTTTAAATCTTAAGGTACCAATGGCTTTGTAGTCTAAATCTTTGATCTTCTTTGCTATTAGGTTAAGTAGACATTTCCTTATAAGCAGGTATGAAGGTTCAGAAAATGTCATTGCAGCGTAACTACTGAGATATTTTGAAAAAGATATTAATATTGACTGCAGAGCTCGGCTCATCAGGTATGCCGTTTTGTTATTTGACTGATTGCATGTTACTGCTAAATAATTTGATATATTTCAAATATCATGTTGTCTAAATATAAGTAATAACACTTCAACGAGCGAGTTACTGGTTTTTTAAGTGGTCTTTACTTATGCAAAAAAATCAGCTATATCTTTTGATTTTAGTAAACGCTGTTGTGTTTTAGTTCATATTTTTTTGTTAGTAATTTTTGAAATCGAATGAAATCCAATGTTGTTCCTTTCCTTATTATATGTGTATTGTCTGATTATTGTATATGAACACGTGATTTTTAATAAAAAATCCCCACAGTTTATTCTTTGTAATTTGCATTTTTAGTCATCTGGAATTAAATCGGTGGAATTGGTAGTTCTTATTATTGTGAAATGTATGGTCTGAATGTTAAATATATAAACAAAGGACTGTTATTATTTATTAACAGCCCCACATGCATGACGAAATCTCGATGATGGGAATGTATTGGGTTGCTTTCAATGTATTTGTCTACATGGTCACATTGCTAGTTGTAAGAGTTCTTAATGTAAATTGCAGATTTAAATTGCATCTAAAAACTACCATTTCAATCAAATTGATCTTTACGAATACTCTGTCATCTTAATAATTGCATGCCAGCAATTCTGAGTAATTACAAAACATTATAGATATTTAACGATTTAACAGTTTTAACAAAAAAGGCATTTCTTGAGAATCTCCTTTTAGATGTCACATTTTCCTTGATTTTATAAATTTTATTAAATTACTATTGTTCTATAATATTTTCCAAATTGTGGAGTGATGAAAGTAACTTCCGGTATTGAATTAGTTTTATGATCATTCATGATGATGACTATCATCATGTAGGTCATTCTTGTACGAGGATGACTACTTATTGATCACTGTATTGATCAAAACAGAGTTTAAAGTTTTTGCAATAATTTTTTTAGTATTTTTAATATGTAGTGTTGTAGAGAGTACCGAGCTATGAAGATGTGGCAAAGTAGACAATAATTCATTAATTACTTGTGGTTGTGACAATAAGGTAATTCTTCTAGTCCTTGTGAATACAGGGGTCCTTAAGGTCTGATGGCACCAAGGAAGATGGGTTGTACACTTGTTTCAAGCGGGTTTCTGTTCATCATTTAGATGTAATAAAGCCATTAATAACAAAACATAAAGTGACCTGTGAGACACTTTCACACCCTCTAATGTATATAAATAAGGCAAGATAACTCCAACTTTGGCTGGTTTTATTGAGAAAGATAATAGATGTATAGGACAACAAAACATAAACACTAACATGTGGGGGCCATTGTAAACCAACTAATATAGATAATTGTCTATTGTCTATGGTTATTATTCGAAGGTAGCCACTGTACTCGTGTTGTTATCATTTGGAATCATCATTTTATTGTCACATGAAAGTAGGAAGAAACTATGACCAACATGTTATACATATAATCATGTTCAAGAGTACTAAAGGCTTGTGATGGCAACAATGTTAATGAACATTATGTGTAGTAATTTGTTGTAAGGGCTGTGATGGCAACAATGTTGATGAACATTGTCTTTATTGCCTTATTTGATTGGCACTTGTGGTACAATATCTATTAGGTCACAAAAAATAAAGCTTTGCAATTTGGCATGTTAGCAGTGAGGGTGGGTGAACTAAATCTCAACTAAACAAATGGGGACATAATACGATAAGAGGCTCATTCATCCATTAAACAATATTCAACAATGATGCTTTGAGTGATGACCTTGAGTAGGAGATTCTAGCTCTATTAGACGATGGATCACCATAGGTTTAAGGTGTCCATTAAACAACAATGAACAATGATGACTAAAGTAGAAGCTTCTAGTTCTTGTAGGCTATGCATCACCATAGGTGTAAGGTGTTCTACCTTGCCTCTCAGCTAGGCGTGTGAGCGAATGTTCCCAATGCTCTTGCGCTGGGGAAACTCCAAGGGGAAATGTTTCCCATGCCCCCTTTTTTGGGGAAACTCCAAGGGGGAATGTTTCCCATGCCCCCTTTTTTGGGTAAATGTTTCCCAAGTCCCCTTTTTTTTGGGAAACTTGGGGAAAGTGGGGACTTTTGTTTTGGTGATGAAAAATGACCCCCAATTTTTTGCTAAGAACAATTAAAAACATAAAAATTAAATGTATCCCCAACTTTTTTTGCTAGGATCAATTTAAAAACATAAAAAATTACAACTCCCCCTAATTTTTTTCACTTAGAAAGATTAAAAACATAAAAAATATAAAAAATTTACAAACTTTAACATAATTAAAAAAATGAAATACAAAATTAAAACTAAAGGGTAAATTAAAACTTTAAAAAATAAATCATTCACATCTCTCATCCATTTGTCACTAACCTTGTGATTTTACCTTGCCTAGTGATATTTTCTTTCTTTTGTGGCTCAACATTTTATCATGTCACCCAAGATTTTTTTGTTGCTGTTTAACATTTTCCATTTGCAATTTGTTGTGATTTATCTTAGACAAAGGGCTTGACAAAGGGCTTGACATACTTGGCACTGTTGGATTGGAGTTGTGATTTATTATTTAGTTATTTTTGAGAAATTTACTAGTATTTCACTACTTTCTATGTTTACTTTTACTTTAGTATTCTATCGTTTTAGATTTCAGATTTCAGCGTAATGTCATTGTCATATGATGAATTTACTTTTCAATGTGCATTGTGTAATTTCAATTGTCAAATGATTAATTTAATTTAGATGTACCTTGCATAATATTAATGATGATCATATTTAGATGTACATTTAATAATTATTAAAGTTTACTATTTATTAATTTAGTTATCGACATACTGTTGGATTTTATATTTTTATATATATTATTTTTTAATAATTTTTAAATTTTTGACCATGATGGCTTCCCCTTTCCCCACAATTCCCTTGAATTTTGGGGTTGCTTATATACCCACCCTTTGTGTGTATTCTCACTCTCGTGTTCCTCGTCCCAGGAACTGTGGAACATTGCTAAATTCATGTTAAAAGGGATTCGGCATTGATGATGGGGTCACCAACATTGCCAAATGAGTGAGTAATAAATGGATTCCCTTTGAGGAGCACTCATATAAGCATCTCTTAATATTTGAACCATTTTAAACTTAAGGTGCTAATAAGCTCTAAATTAAGGTATTTGATGAATGTACAAGTGTTGCTTTGTAGTGCATGTTAGTTAAGAATTGCTTTGTAGTGCATGTTAGTTAAGAATGAATAATAAACTGATTACCTTTTTTTCACATTGGCATTGGTTGACCACAGCCATGGCTTGATTTTAATGATTGCATTGAGAGGCGCTTTCTTGCCCAATGTGGAAGAGATGTTGTGTTGTCTAGTTATGTGACATTTTGACTCAACCAAATTACACCAGAATAAAAAAAATTAACAATTAAAGTAAAATAGTCAATTTACCATTGGTTCTAGTTTTTGACAATCCATGGTTTTGCCCATTGTGTATTAGATCTATTTAATTTTGTATCTACCCAACGTTGAAATGGATGAAATCTATTGAGGCGCAATTTTTTTTAGTGTGAAAAGAGATGTGATTGCATGCAACATGAGCTAATCAACACAATGAATAGAGAATCACCTTAAATGCATATACAATTGAAGCTCATCAAAACTTTGAATACAATCTCTAGAATGAATATTTCCTTCCAAAGTAACATTTAATAAGAATGATGCTTTTTTAAATCTTGCTGGAACGAGGATATACAAGACAACGCATTAGTTTCGACATTTTGTTGCCCCCAAGGGTGTAGATTAAATTGTGATAGAGTGTATTGTTAAGATATTCATTGTGACGTTGTTGGTTCAAATGTCACTCAACCCATGCGTCACATGCGTAATTGTTGGAATTAGCCTTGTGTCACATTCTTGGTTGAATTGTTGATTCATCTAAACGAACCATATAAATCCACGAGAAGTTATGTTTATATATAAAATTTATCTTGCACATTTGTTCCAACTTGGAGACAATAATTGAGGAAAATGTGATGACATGAATTTTATCCTCAATGGAGATTTTATTTCTTCAATTAATGAGTTTGGAAGGGAATCTACAAGTCTAATGGACCATTTGAGGAATTAAATAAAGTTTAGCATGGTGTGTTGGTTTATTGAACTTGGATAATTGTTATAGTTTTAGGTAGTGTTAATGGTGGTGTGTTGGTTTATTTAACTTGGATAATTGTTATAATTTTAGGTAGTGTTAATGGGGCTAGGAACATAAATGAATTAATTTTTAACAAGGCCAATTTATTTTATAAAGGGAAAATGTTTTAATTAGATTTATTAACTAGTTTTATCTATTTTTCTAAATGTAATTTAGGGAAATGGGTTAATTAATCAATATTAATTGAGACAAGTCGATTTCTCTCTAGTGACTTATAGAAAATTGATTTAAAGTGGTCAAAATGATTTTAGCTATTCATTGTAATCAGATTTTGGCCATTTGATTTGCCAACGAGAGATTATGAGAAGAAATCAATGGGGTTCTTGGAGATAATAAATTTATTGAATAAGGACACAATGATAGCATGGGGAACCATCAACATAGAGTTTAACAATGATTAAGATTAATTTGTCGGAGATTATTTTTTCATAGTGATTTCTAGTTTGTTAGTGATACAAGAAGACCAAATTATTTTATAGAGGTCAAATTTCTCCAGGTGGTGCGAATTTACAAAGAGGTTGAGTTGCCAGAGGAAGAGTAAATTTGCTATTGATTGATTTGCAGGAGAAAAGTTGAGCTTGTCGAAGATCAATTTTCTAGTGGAGTTAGAATTATTTTCCCAGGGAGTGAGTTGCTAGTGGATTCTCCAAGCCACACGTGGGTTGATTATGGGCCATATAGGAGGGTTGAGTTGATTCAAAGGGGATGAATTGCTTCTAGGAGGTCCAAGTTGTTTTCAAAAGTGAATGAAATAATTTGCAATTACTTGGTAATTTACGACCAAGTAGTTTGTGTTATTTCAATTACAAATTCATCAAAGATTAATCAAAACTCTCAATTGTACAATTTATTTTCCCCACCTTGATTTTTAGGATGATTTGTCCAAAAATAGTGGTGTCTGTTTTATGTGATGTTTTTTAGTTTTGATTTATTATTTGGTGAAGTTTGTAGTTGTGTTTTATTTGTTATTTGCAATAAATTATTTTATAATTATTAAAAAGATAGGAGAATAATTACTTGATTAAATGAAATATAATTTTCACATGGTGTTTATGATACAAAATATATATATGCTTTGGTGGAGGGTCATAGTCAACAATTGATTATTTTGAGAATATTTAAGAGTTCTAGATTTTTATATAAATTATATTCTTTAGAGGAGAATCCTTGGGTAATAGTGGGCCATTTGGAAAAATTATATAATGAACAAATAACGTGTTATTATATAATGAGCAAATAACGTGTTATGGTGGGAACCGAGAAAAATGCTTAACAATCTTCACTCTAATTATACCTCTTTATGGTTGAACACATTGATTTAGATGAAAATGTATCTTGTTAATGTGATTATATATAAATTTTATTTGACAAATCTATTCTTTCAAGGAGATAATTGTTAAAATATATGTAATTAAATTTTATTGTTGGAGGAGATTCCACTTCTAAGTAGTAGGATTTTGGAAGAGAATCTACGAGTAATATCAAACCATTTTAATGTGATTATATATAAAATTTATTTACAAATCTATTCTTTCAAGGAGACAATTGTTAAAATACAAGGAATTAAATTTTATTGATGTAGGAGATTCCATTTTAAGTAATAAGAGTTTAGAAGAAAATCTACGAGTAATAGCAACAAACCATTTGGAGAACATTTTAAAGTTTCAAAATGGTCAATTTCTATAAAAAGTTCATGCTTTGATGATGGGTTGTAATCAATGGCAAGTCATTCTAGAGAGTATTAAGAGTCTATGCTTTAGAAAAGAATATGCATGTTAAAGAAGACCATGTAGAGAAATTTATATTTAGCAAAAGGAAGCTAATATTACAACGAAAATAGAGAAAAATGACACATTGTTGTTCTATTTATACTCATGAGATAATGGCTTGTTAATGTGCAAGGATATAAATTTAATCTTTGGATACAATTCCCTTTGTTGAAGTAATAATAGATCACAATGATGGAGAATATTTAAAATCTACTAGGGGATTTTTTTTTATAAAATTGAGAGTTTGGATCAATGTATTTAAAATTCAAGAGGGACCAATATATATTTGATATTCAAATGGTAGGAATTTCTATTAATGATAATGAAGATAAACTTTGTTGGTGTACTAAACGAGGGCCAAATAGTAGAAATGTAATATGCAACTAAAGATAAAACTTTCTGGTGGCTTGCATGGCAACACGTGATTCTTACATTGAACAATTTGTGTAAGAGAGGCTTTGTTGGTCGTAGGTGGTGCCATCCTTGTAGAGATGCGCTGGAAAAAAATCTCCATCCTTTACTTCAATGCCCCTTTGCTATAGCGATATGGGGCCATGTTTTAAAATGTTATCAATTATGTCAGTGGTGGCATTTCAATTTAGGATCCAACAATGTCATGCATAGATGACTTTATCTTTCACTATTATATGGGGAATCTTATGTGCTAGGAATACATTAATATTTGAAGGTCTTCTTGTTAATATTGGCTGCATTAGTAATGAGGTTTGTGCACATTTTGGAGAACATGCCCGAAAGGTACACAAAAATACGTTGCCTAGGTATGTGATCAACGAACAAAATATAGTTTATCTGGTTGGATATTTTGATGGTGTTGCTCAACATGCTCGCTGTGGAAGTGGAATTATTATTATCATTACCTATTGGTATATTGGTTGTGGGGTACAAACACTCGAGCTGAAGTTCTAGCTTTGTGGGGATTGCTCTATTGTGCATGGGCGTTGTGGAAGTGTTATTATGGTAAGCCATCATACTCATAATCGTTACTATTGGTATAGTGGTTGTGGAACAAATACTAGAGTTGAAGCATTGTCCTTGTGGGGATTTCTATATTGTACATGGAGACAAAGTGGAAAAGATCTCAATTTTCGTTGACGTTAGGATTATGATTGAATGGACCAATGGATGAGCCTCTCACCTTGCGCTCATTGATGAATTGGTTGCTTCGTATGAGGCATTAAATAACTCCTTTCATGGCATTACTTTTGAATATATATCCATTGAATTCAACACAAAGGCAGATGTGCTCTTGAAATAGGGACTTACCGTGAGTCCTAGCCGTATATATTTTTGCGTCTATTGCAATGGTGTACTATAGGAAAATTGTTCTCGCCCGATAGTTTGAAGGTTTTTTCCACTTCTTTTGGGGGATATGTGGTATCCAAACAATTTTGTAGCCTTTTGTTTTCTTAATAATATGATAATATGAAGAAAATCGCTAATTGTGTTTTTTTAGTAGATAAACATCTATGCTCTTTTGAATTAATATTATTTTTCTGTACTCAAATTCAAAAACTTAGCATCTACATTTTTTGGGGGATGATATGTATAATGCACATATGATTAATTAATTATTCTCTTATTATTGCAGAATGATTAAGAAAAAATTAATTGTCCTTGAAGTTTGCTGATATATTATTTTCTTTTTTGTTACTAATATATTATTTTCTAGTAATATTCAAGTTTGGTAATATATTAATTTTTCACTAATTTTGTAATTAGCACATTTTACTAATATATTATTATCTATTTTTGACAGTTTTATGCTGTTTTTTTTGGAAGTTATTTTTCATTAATTCTTTAGAACCTTACTTATGTAGTGGCCTAATGCTAGCCTTTGGTTTGCCAGTAGGGAAACCAAATTATTGGTAGTGCATTAGGTTCTGTGTTTGGAAAATCCAATATTCAAAATATCGAAAAAAACAACAGCCATAGTTGTGGTTAGTTGTGAAGTCTTAGATGCTTGTATTTCCTTGTGCTAGAAAGGAAATTGAAACATAAAAACATATAAGCCATAATATAACATGTAGAAAATTAAGTAGATTTTGATGGCTACATCTATATTGGGGTGTCTGTAGCTTAACTGGATGTTTCAAATGCCCTTGAGCTTGGTCTTGGTGCAATGTTGATTTCAATTTTGTCGATATGGTTCCCCTAGTCTTGTAGCTCGAATTACGTTTCGTTTAGCATGACGATTATTTCATCCTTTGCTTAACAATGACTTCATGCGTCAATATAAATCTATTGTGCAAAGTTATTGATTTTGTCAATCTCGAGTGTGGGTGGTGTCAAGGACCTAGGTTGCAATGTCAACTAGGATCTTGGAGTTCAATAAACATTCTCACTCATGTATCTAATTCTCCTCAATGTCTTGGAGTTCTTGTTGTATTTTTTAAGGTGTCTGATCCCTAAATTGGTGCGTTGAAGTCTTCACTTGAAAGCAAGCTTATGAAAAACACAAATTGCCTTGACCTTAACACCCCTATGGCAATATGCCCTTTGCCTAGTTAGGGTAGAGATTGGTGAAATTGAGGATGATTGAAAGATTAAAGTTGGTGGAGAAGAATCTTACAGACCCAAACTTGAAGGAAAAAAAAAATCTAAACAATGCGGTTGTTTTCGAGCTTCTCTCGAGAGCTAAGTTTGAAACTAGAAGTCAATTCCAAACATTGGGAGGAAACATAAGCGAGGAGCGTCCTCGTAAGAGTTTGGGAGAAGCTTTACCCAGGCTGTTAATGAGATGTTAGACAATGACTACCATTAATTTATGATAAGAGGGGGGATGTGGCCTTTGCCCTATTGACGATGGGAGGACATGTATCATGTCTCCTCCACTTTTTGTGTGGAGTGACAGTGACCTCGTCCCCACACACCTTATTGTGTTTTTGCTCATGTTATACATGGAGACAATTTTATAGGGTTAATAAGTTTTTTGTTTTTTGTTTTTTAGCACTTAATATTTTTATGGTGTTTCCATCTAAAAGAATAATTAAATAAAAAAATTTATAAGTACTGATTTTCAATTTCAATGATATAAATCAAATATATATAAATGTTATATATTTGTTAGCTTTTATTGCGTTGAAACATTTTTGTGTCAAAATTAAATTGGGTTTAGAAATTTATGTATGGTCTAGGTAAGAATTAAATATGGGTTTAGAAATTCATGTATGGTGTGGGTAATTTTTTGGTATATTGTATTTAATGATATTTTTGATCTTTGAAACATTTTTGTTATGGATGTTTGAGGGAAGCAATCCATGGGATGATGGAAAGATCTATTTTATCATAAAGACTTATAATTATTAAGCCATGAATGACAATTGTTTGTAAATGTGATGTAAAGCATTGATTCTTTTTTTGAATAATATAAACCAAATGCGATTGAAAATTGGCAACAATTATGGGATTTTTAAGGTGGAAGGTTGTGTAGGCATAAATAATTGGGTTTTTACTATGCAATGCTCTCTTACATAGGAGTATGGGCACACAACTATATTGCTATGCATTTGCAACATAATTACATGATTAATTATAGTAGAATTTAAATAACCATTTAAATTAACACTTATTTGATTAAAGATGCCAATTGGCTACAGATTTTAGATGGTCCTCCTAGACAGAATTTGCTGCTAATATTCTTTGAGTAGTGAGCCACCCTCGAAATGGGGTTTCAACTTCACAAGTCAACATCTTACCCAAAACCATGCACATGTCAATACCAAATATGAACAGGGCAATGCCTCGAATCTCAACAACTTCCAACCAACATGCTCACATCCTCCATTAGCCCTACATTCAGGTAGTGCATTTCTCTATGCTTGTAGTCCCTCGAGGTGTGCCACTACCTCTAGGATGAGTGGCTAGGAATGTTTCAGAGCCTTATGGATTTTAGGAGTTCTTGCTGCTTTCAAGGGTCTCTAGGTATCCCTTGCTTACCATCAAGGTGTTCAATCCCTTTTCCTTGTTAGGTCAAGTAGAATGTGTCCATAACACCAACATCCTCACTTTTATGTGCTTGTGTTTCATTGACACATGACACCCCCATAGGTGACTTAATGGACTTGAGTTGAAAGTTTGTGCTCTTTTTATAATTATTAAGTCAAACAAAGCTCTCTTTTTAACACATGGAGTCTAGTAATGCGTTTTATTAATTTTCATATAATTTCAAATTTACAAAATTATGTTCCTTGGCCTCAAAACATATAAGCACATATGCACACGGGCACATTGACCCCATCGTCTCCCAAAAGTAATTCTTGGTTTACCATCTTAAGCTTCATATGTACATATGTTTATATACAATCTGAGGGTCAAGTCATGGTGTTACATTCCCCTTCTTATTTATGCACTGTCCTTGGTGCTTTATATATACATAAATATGTAGTAAAATTATCCAAAAAAGATAAAGGTACTCTTTCCTCATTAGCATCTTTAGATACGAAATGTACCCATTATACCTTTTACGAGAGTGACATGTCGATTTTGGAGCACATTGACCTTCCTGTCCAAAATTTGCACTTGTTGGACTTGAAAGTTTCCCTCCGGTTCACTTTGAATCATATTTGAGTCAATTACATGGTTAGTGATTAGGAACATACATTTTAAACAATGAAATATGTTGAGAATGTGTGAATATTGGTAGTGTAATTCTATATGCAAATGGGCCAATCCTTTCCAAGATTTCAAATGACCTACAAAATTTAGCTGCAAACTTTGCACAACTACCTAATTTTAATGAACTTTTCTTAGCCTTCACCCATAAGATGTCACCAACTTTGAATTCCATGTTTAGCTTCTTCTTATTTGCATAGATATTCTGTGTATACCGGGAAACCTTCAAATTTTGTTTGATTTTTATTATTTTCTCTTCCATTTCCTTAAGAAAGTCTTTCCCAATAATGGCCCTATTTATTGGGTTGTCCAAAATCACAAGTGTGTTGCATTTCTTGCCATGCATGACCTTAAATGGGCTCATCTTCAAAGATACTTGGTAACCATTATTATAACCAAACACCACAAATTGCAAATACTCTTTCGATTTGGATGGTTTGCCCATCACATAGATTCTCAACATATTTTCAATCACTTGATTGAATTTTTCTATTTGACCATATGACTTTATATGATATGTTGTGTTAAAGATTAGATTAGTTCCCAATCTGTTAAATAAGTTTGTCCAAAAGTATGATGTAAACTTGGGATCCTTGTTTGAAATAATTACCTTAGGCACACTTCATAGCTTGATAACTTCTTTCATGTAAATTTTAACAACATTTGTTGCCTTATATGTTCACTTAATTGTAATAAAGTAAGCAATCTTAGTGATTTTATCCACCACTACCATGATGCAATCATGTTCCTTCACGATGTTCGATAGGTTTGTAATAAAATCAATAAAATCAACTTTCTATTTCCACTTAAGAATGAGTATTCATCGTAGCAATGCAACTAGATGTTTGTGTTCAACTTCAATCTTTTGGCATTCTAAACACTTGTCTATATAATTAGCCACCTACTTTTTCATATCTGCCCAAAAATATTGTTTCTTAATTGCTAAGATTGTCTTTTAGTACCTTGGATGTCTAGCATGTGGCACACGAATTTTATCTTTGCACAAATGAATTTCATTTTTTCTCAATTTGTAATTTATGTACTTTGGTTTTAAATTACTTTACTATAGGTTTCCTTTTAGTTTATGTATAATTGATATGAATTATAAGCCTCTAAAATAGTGATTTTAGATTGAGATTTGCATACATTTATGGATGCAACATACATTGCATTTACATCCATCTTTGTACTCAGTGCATCAACCATGTTATTTTCTTTACTTTTTATGTGCTTAATTTTAAAGTCATAATCAACCAAAAATTCCAGCCGTCTAATTTGTCTAGCATTTGAATTTGTTTGTCCAAACAAGTACTTCAAACTGTTGTGGTTACTTCTCAATTCAAACCTTTTCCCCATGAGGTAATGCCTTAACAATTTTAAGGCATGTATAATCGCTAACAACAATAAATCATGAGCGATATAATTCCGTTCACGCTTTTCAACTTTTTTGATTCTTAACATACTACATACCCATTTTGCATGAAGACTCTTCCAAACTCCTTACATGCATTAATGCACACATGAAATCCTCATTTGGATAAACTATTTTCATTACAAGTGTACTTGCTAATAACATTTTTATATGTTGAAATGCCTCTTTCCATTTATGGGACCATTCAAATTTCACACCCTTCTTTTGCAATGAAGTGATAGGATGGGCTATTTTTAAGAATCCCTCAATAAGTCTTCTATAGTAACCTGTTAAGCCCATGAAGGATTTCACCTGTCATATTTTTGGGTGTTGATCACTCTTTGATTGATTTGATATTTTTTGGGTTTACTAGTATCCCTTCCCTAAAATTATGTCACACAAATAATGAATTTGATTTCGATAAAATGGAACTTACTCAATTTAACATGCAATTGATGTTCCTCTAAGTACTTGTAACACTCCTTAGATGTTGTTGAAGTTCTTTCTTAGATTTTGAATACATCAAGATGTCATCCAAAAATACAATAACAAATTTATTCAAAACTTTTGAAAAATGCCATTCATAAGGCACATGAAGACACTTGGTGCATTGGATAATCCAAATGACACCATAACGAACTCATAATGCCATATCAAGTTTTAAATGATGTCCTGTTGATGTCTTCCTCAATCTTTACTTGATGGTACCCTGATCTCAGATTGGTCTTGGAGAACACTTTAGCTACTTTGAGCTTATTAAATAAACTATCTATTCTTGGCAATTGATATTTGTTCTTCAATATTGCTTTATTTAGCTGCTTGAAATCAGTGAACCACCTTAGTGTACCATCCTTTTTAACAAAGAGCACTAGAGAACCCTAAGGTGATACACTTGGGTGTATTTTTTTTCTTCGAGGAAAAAACCGTAACCTTTTATCAAAGAGAATAGAAAGTTACTTCTGTAGATATGTTGTAGCATATTATCCCATCTAGCTCCATGCAACCAATAATACCAGTGAAATGATACATAAACCACTGCCTCTGCATATATCTAAGATGTGAATTATAAATTAGAAAGAAAAACCTGTAGTGTGATCAAAACAATCCCTAAACGAGGGATTATAACAAGAATTGATCAAATCTTTGATATCCCCAGGGAAACTGTAAACACTGCTAATTAGAAAGGAAGGGTGGATGTAGATATTGGTGGTTAGTCCCATTTATTGATTAGATGACCTACCATTATGGGGATCCTCTCGAAGGCTGGTCTTGGATACAAGGTCTGCTGTAGAATTCGTCTCCCTGTATATGTGAACAATAAATGTGATTAAATGCTTGCTTTAAAGTGACAATTTCTTCAAGAATAGGTGATAATGTGTGGTTTTGACATATTTGTGTATAGTGGAATGAGTTAATTACATTCATTAAGTCACTGAAAACTTGAAGGTTCTTGTAGTTTAATTCCAGGGCCCAACATAACAGTGACTTTAAAGATAAGAGTTCCCAAAGTTGTTTGCCCCCTACCAAGACCAATTTTGGATCTCAAAAGATGTTGATGGTTTAAATGAAGTACCAACTCTCCCCCACAATTATTTTCTTCATTCGACGCTCCATCAAAATATTTCCAAGGCATATGGAAATTGATTTCTTCTTCTAGAATTATACGAGGCACATGAGATTGATCTTCCGTGGGAATAAGTGCATAGATGGCTACTACCTCTGAATATGATATTTGGCATAGATGGGGCATTCCTAAAAGTTCCTTTGTTGCGAGCTAGCCAAACTCCGCAACTTATTATAGGTGGAATATTCTGAAGGGATTAGTCATGAGATAGATCCCACCAGCTTCGCTAAGCCTCCAACGAACTTATCCCTCGCCATTCCAGATTAAAGATAATTAGTTGTTTACTTTTCAACCAGACATTAAAAGAACATGTTATGAACAAGTGGAAAATTGACTATTTTATATTCTTGCATAAAATGCACCACCCATGCCCTTCTTGTTTTCTTTTCTGAAGGTTGTCCCATGTTGTGGCTCTGTTCCTTAGAATGCACCACATGAACATCTTAGATTTGGATGGGCATGCCAACTTTTAGAGAGGCTTCCACCACCATTCTATGTTTATCTTCAACCTCTTCTCAATTTGATGACTGTAGCCAACTTTTGGTGTGTAGATTCTTGATGAGCTGTAGAACCACCAGAGTGAGTTTTCTCTGTCGCAGAGTCTAACATGTGTTCACTTTAGTTTTGAGATATAAACTGACCAAACTTCATTCAATCTAGGGGGAATATGAAGTTGTTGGGTTGATTTCCACCCTTGAGACCATAAAGTGGATTGAATTCCATCCCATGAATATGTACCAATTTTCATTCTTTCCCAATTTCCTATCCTCCATTGTAGACCACTTCCGATGACGTGGAAAGAGTTATTAACAACTTTCCAAATAATTGAGGAATTTTTGATTTTTTTGCCCTCCTTCTTGATTTAGTTATCTAAGGAGAGAGGGTAGATATATTTTTGAGTGGTCACTGCTCTCTAAAGGCTATTTGGGGAAAGGAGCCTCCAACTGAATTTAGATGATATAGTTTTTGGAAACAGGTTCAGGTCTCTTATGCCCCATTGTCCCCATGCCTTTGGGAGGGCCACCTTCTCTCAAGCAACCTAAAGAAGAGCATCTTCATCTTTTATTCCAACCCATAAAAACCTAATACATAGTTTCTTGATAGACGACAAAATTCCCTTGGGTACCTAGGACAAAGCCATCCAATGGACTAGAATTGCCTCTAATACATATTTTATAAGCACCAATCGAGATGCTCTCGAAAGCCATTTGAAACTCCAGTGTTGGAGCCTTTTCTCCACTTTTTCCATGAGCCACATCTAGTTTACAATCTGATAAGATTTTGGTTTTAAAAGGAATTGTAGATACTTAAAGATTTCCCTTTGAGGAATAAGTCTGAATGGGAAAAAATATACCACCCTATTATCTTTAGGGCGAGAAAGTCTTGAGATTGAGATAAACAATTTTTGGGCATTCATAACCATACCAGTGGCTTTTTGAAATAAGTTGAGGGTCTGTTTGATTGCTACTAGGAACTGTAGAGAACCATTAGAAACAATTATAACATTGTCCATGAAAAGTGTGTAATATGCAAGTTGACCGCTACCTCGATCCCTTTTAAGTCCCCCCTCCTCTTTGCATCTAGCAGTAGTCTATTGAGGCCCTCGACTACAAGAAGGGAAGGAATAAGTGACAGGGGGCATCCCTATCTCAAACCCCTCTGAATGTGGAAGAAGGGGGAAGCCAAACTATTGATCCCTCCTCTTTGCATCTAGCAGTAGTCTATTGAGGTCCTAGACTACAAGAAGGAAATGAACAAGTGATGGGGCGATGAGCACCAGTGTTGCAACAAGGATGCTGCAACTCCTGGGGCTACCAACTTTACTTCATCGACACGGGGTTCGTACAAACTTGGAGGTGACAGTGCTGTATATACAAATAGATGTAATGGGTCCACTTTGTCATTGTTGAGCTGGGATGATAGACCAATAAGGTTTCTCAAACCAACCTTCAATTGATTAGAAGAAGTTTGTGTTGGCATTATGATACATATGTTGTACTTGATGGCAACCCATTCATCTCAGATGATAAATTATAGTGTAACAAAGTTCACGCACTTTCATGAAGATAAAAGTTTATTTCATGTAGAGAAAAGTTCACGCACTTTTATGCGGAGAAAAGTTTATTTCATGTGGAGAAAAGTTCACGCACTTTTATGCGGAGAAAAGTTTATTTATGTGCAGAAAAAGTCACGCACTTTTATGCGGAGAAAAGTTTATTTCATGTAGAAAAAAAAGTTCACGCCCTTTTATGTGGAGAAAAAGTTTATTTCATGTGGAGAAAATTTCACGCACTTTTATGAGGAGGAAAAGTTTATTTCATGTGGAGAAAAAATTTATTTCATGTGGAGAAAATTACACGCACTTTTATGTGGAGAAAAAGTTTATTTCATGTGGAGAAAAGTTCACGCACTTTTATGGTTGGTTCATGGTATTGGTCCGACAGCTTTTTGATCCTATGGTTTTGGTCCGTGGTATTGCATCCAAAGTGTTGATCCCAAGTATTGGGTCCATGGTATTGTGTTATTATGGTTTTGAACCGTGGTATTGTGAAAGGCCTAAGACTATAAAAGGGGAAGGAGATCATTTGGCAAAGTATCATCTGAATTGTTATTGAATATCTGATAAAGTGCTAGATCTGGAATACTGTGATTGGGTTATGGTGCAGATCTAGATCTGAATAAAGAAGGAACCTAAGCACAAGGAGAAGGATAAGTTCTATTGATGGGCCTTAATCTTTAAGCTTGAATGATAGTATCTTTTTGTTCTGGGTTTAGATTTGGTGTGTGGTTACAGTGACTGTGATTTGGATACAACTGTCAGAGAAGTGTCTACTTGATTCAGTGCTAATTGGTGAAAATGAGATTGTTTGATGCAGAAATTCTTGATGATTGATTGATGTTCATGGATCCATTCTGAAAAATTTATGAAATGTGGTCCCTGGAAGAAAGAGAAGGTTGTAGCCTTCTGTAGGCCAGCACCTACGTACTAGTATCTTGGCGCAAGAGCTAAGGAGGTTGTAGCTCCCTTCCGGGAGAGTCTGGAAAACGAGAGAAAGTTGTAGCTCTCTGCAAGTTGTAGCCTGCGTGCTGGTAAAAGACTGCACCAGTACAATTGTAAGAAGAAGTTTCTAATCAAAAGAAGATAGAGACATATTGCAGCATGTGGTTTTCACCCACATTGGGTTTCCACCTTATATCATGGTGTTCATGTGTGTGGCTTATGTATGATGATCTATTCTATTTTACTACACCTGTTTACTGTTAATATGGTTGATAATGTTCTAATGCACTAATTAAGGATCAACTAACTGAATCATAAGAAGTTGTGGAAGTAGCATATATGAATCTGAATATGGAAATGAGAAGGTTTTATTGATGTGATAATACTGATTCACCCCCCCTCTCAGTATTCTTTCCAACATTTGGTATCAGAGCAGGTCCTTCAGAAGAAGCTTGATCGCTTGAAGGAAGATCTTTCATCATGAGCAACTACGAGAGGTAAGCATCAATCAGGCCACCGATTTTTGATGGGACAAACTTTGTATACTAGAAGGTAAGAGTTACTGCCTATCTTCAATCTCTTGGTACTGAAGTCTGGGATATCATAGATACAGGGTATACTTTTCCATCAGCAACTCCTACAGACCGGCTGAGAAGAAGAAATATGAAGCAAATGCAAAGGTGGTCAATACTCTTCTAGGATGTCTATCTCAATTAGAATTCGTGAAGGTTATGCAGTTTAAATCCACAAAGGAAATATGGGACAAGATTGTTTTGAGCTATGAATGAGATGATCAGGTAAAACGAGCAAAATTTCAAACCCTCAGGATTCAGTATGAAAATCTCAAGATGTATAATGATGAAAGTGTGGCTAATTATTTTCTTCGTGTAGATGAGATTGTTAATTGTATGAAAAACTTGGGTGAAGAAATAAAAGAGGCTGTTGTGGTTGAAAAAGTTTTAAGATCTTTGTCCTCTAGATTTGAATCTAAAGTTTCTGCTATAGAAGAAAAGGAGAATCTACAAAACCTTAAAATGTCTCAGCTGCACGGAATTCTAACTGCTTATGAAATGAGGAAAGGAGGTCCGTCAGATAGGAGAGTAGCTGCCTTCAAGGCTTCAGGCAAAGGAGAGTACTATGAGTCAGGACACGTGTCAGAAGAAGAAGAAGAATCAAATTTTGTCATAAATCTTCAATGGGGTACTGAAAGATTTAGAGGTAAGTTACCTTTCAAATGTTTTGCTTGTGGAAGAGTAGGTCACTATGCTGCCAAATCTCCTCATAAGGATAAGATTGACAAGGGGAAGAAACCTTTTAGATGGAACAAGAAACAGAATGCAAATAAGAAAAGCTATTACACTCATGAAGATAGTGATGGACTATCAAATAGCGATGAAGATGAACGAGGTAATCACTATAAACTTTTAATGGCCTTCGAAGATGAGGATTACATGGATGCTATAGATGTAGATGGCTTTTATGAAGAGATTTCTAGATTCAAAACATGTTTAGAAGAAAGGAATGTGATCATTGATACTCTGCAATGTCAACTTGATGAAAAGGAAAAATGCCTTGAGAAGTTAGAATGTGAAATTGTTGGCCTTAGAAAAGAAATTGAGAAAACAAAGGCCCTTAATCTCAAATTTGTTAAAGGATCTGAAACTCTGGATGAGATTATCAATGTGCAGCGTTCCCTTCTAATCAAGACAGGTCTAGGGTATAATGGTGAAGCATCTCAAGCTTCCACCTCCAAAAATTATCTTGATGCAGCAAGGAGTGCGCAAAGGCCTAATAGAAATCATCAGGTAAATCAATGACAGTCTTACTCAAGAACAAACAAAGACTATCAAGAAAATTGGGGGCATGCTACCTTAAGGACAAACAGAAGCTACAACCAGCGACAAGTAAAATCTTCCCAATTTTCTTCAAGAATGGATGTCAGTAGAAACTACAATCGGTTGGATGATAATCGCAGGAATTTCTTCAATGGCCAATGTTTCTCTTGCCATAGCTTTGGTCACAAAGCAGCTCAATGTGTTGCCTATAAGACAATCATGACTAGAGAAGCTCAAAAACTAAGAAGTATGCCTGGAATCACGAAGAGGACCTATAACAACTTTTCTGCCCTTGAAAGTGAAATTGAATGTTCTATTTGTAATAATTTTGGTCA
>APFE031329738.1:0-16673 GCA_000404065.3 Pinus taeda
TGTTGCACATTTTAGTGCCCAAAAAATATGTTTTCAGGTTACATCATGAGACAACATGTCTCTCAAAATTGCAGAAAATAAACCTAGAGGTCTAATCTGTGTGATGCTCTCTATAGCACACCACTGCTTGGACAATACGTCTAAGCAGTGGGTGGATCCTGTTTGACACCCCTCTTGTGTGTTTCTGGTACTATCAAGGGACATCCTTGAATCCCACGTAATCTAGAATCCCCTCTGTCAAGCTTCCAAGTCACGAGCGATCTTGTCCTCCACATCTCCACAAAGGGGGGGCATCTCCAACTCCCTCTCAATTCTCTGAGCAATGGGAGAAAAACCTACAAGTCTTTTAAGTCCAACATCTTCAAGATTGAAATGTGATGATCAAGACATATATATAAAAAACAAAAACAAAAAATTACAACACTCTTTAAAAATCAAAAAAAGTTTGTTACCTCTACCATCCTAGTGTTCCCCGGGAGGGAGTATTAGGTCTGGATCACCTCTGAAGTTAGTCCCAGTATATGGCCAATCATCTACAACAATGAGTTGGTGATCTAGCCACTCGAAGAACTTTGGTCTCCACAACATTTGTTGGCCACCATCTCCTCGAGGCATCAGTATAGCCCATCGAGTGATCCGTGGCTCCCGTGGTGGTATCCTAGCCATAACCACTTCCTGCCTCTAAAAGATAGGAAGTCGTTCTAGGATGAATGGTATGAGGATCAAACCATACCCAAACTGTTTCATATCACCTCGTCAATATTTTATCAATTGCGTTTTGAGGTTGTCTGATACCGCCTCTGCCCAGTTGAATATGGTGGAGTTTAAGCAGTCAGCTGCCAGCCAGAGTTGGTTCTTAGTGGCCTCATGCGGGGCCTGTGATCCAGCTGCCCAGTGATGGTGTAAAGGAGGACTTGTAGTGACAAGTCAACTACTATTGTGATCTTTAGTTTGCCTCCCTTGTCTGATTTCTGGGCCTCTGGACACATCCTTCTAACGAGCATGTCCATCGTCTCTCCTGTGATCTGAGTACCTGTCATTTGAGGTCTTTCTCCCCTTCATCATAACCCTATCAAGAAATAGATATCGATGGCATCGACTTCTAATTCCTACTCCCAGATGTTGAATCTCCCTTCATTTGGATACCATGCTCCAACAAGGTACTAGAGTAGATTTGGTTGTGCTCTTAGGCATGGCACCATGAAAAAATTTAGAAGCCTGCAATTCTTGAGAATATCTAGACAATTTGGATCCCCCAGGGCAACTCATCATCATTGTTATGTTCCCACTCTTTCCATTTGATCACCATGATTATCTCCCTACAAACACACCAATATGTAATTGTAAGTGCCATAATTGTGCTTAAAACCTATTCAAATTGCTTAAATTTTGAGGAATTTTTGTTCTCGGAGCTCGTCACGCCTGTTTCTAAAACAGGTGCAACGAGCCAGAATCTGTGGTTTGAATTTTTTTTGCTCTTCGCGACCGTTTGGTGTACAGTTGCGACAAGCTTATTTTCTCACCATTGGGAAATTCCAGCTCGTTGCGGTCCCGAGCTAGGAACCTGTGACAACCACCGCAGACATTTCCATCCCAAAATCCTCCTAAATCACTGCTAAAAAAGTAAAAAATGAGATAAATTGTCTCTAAAATTCAGGGTAGAAGATGTGGTGCCTACCTAGAATGGACAGATTTGCGAACGAGCTTCTAAAACTCCTCTAATCGATCACCGAAATTGCAAGTGCACAAGCGTAAATGTTTTCCACTCCAAGGTAAAAATAAAAGTGAAGTTTTTTTTACCAATTGGCCCTTTTATAAGATCTTTTTGGAAAATTAGGGTTTTAGGTTAGGGTTTTAGGTCGATTTTTTAATATTTTATGTGTATTTATGTCAAAAACAGATCTTACACTTTCTTTTTATGCAGCGACAGGTTCCAAATACTTTGGTAATGATGATTTATGAGTTGTATTTTATACTTTTTCGGACTCGGTAAAAACACAAAAAAAATCACTTTTGGAGTCATCTTTAAGCTCTTTTCTGACTCTCGAAACATGAAAAGATTGTCGAGTTCTTGTCACTTTGAACTCTTTAGGTTGCGAAGCATCATCTACCCAATATAATTTTACCCCTTTTACAGACTGGGATAGATTACTTACAAAAAAGGTATACATTGATCTATCACGGTCAATAGGTTCCCTGGGGTATTGTTTTCTACCTTTTCAGATTCAAGGGAAAAATTTAGGAAAAGGGACCTTTGGAGTTTTCTTTTCCATTTCTTTTTTAAACTCTCTAAATATGAAAAAGACTTTGAGTTTTACCTATGTCGGACTCATTAAACCCTGACGACATTGGACTTGTCATCATGATGAGACCGAGCTTCTCCTTCCTAGGGCTCATTAAAATTACTAGGTCAAATTTATCCGAAGGAAAAACTTACATTACAAGCATATGATATCCCCTTCAAGCTTGTGTTTCAAAAATAATTGGGGTACTCGCCAGAAATGGTGGGGGAAAAATTGGAATTATTCCATTGGTTGTATTAATTATTACGGCAGCTTGTCACTCTTAACATCGACACTCTTTCTGCTTCGTGTCGGGTTGGGATATCTTCACTTTATTATTGGCCTTCCGGGTTTTGGGTTATCCATTTTGCCTCATTCCATCTGATCCTTGCTGCATCATCATGAACTATGATCCCTTGGTACCAAAATGTTGCCAAACTCCAGAGTTGTGTCGTAGATATGTTCAAAAGCTTAATCCTTATGTTCTTTGTATCCTTACGCACCTTCCTCAAATTCTCTGTCTCATCCACATTCATCTTATTCTTTCGTCTTGCGTCGATGATGTAGGAAACATTATGGCCCTCCTTTGACCAATCGCTTCTTGTCGACTTCAACTCATTATCTGGGAAGTTGATCTAGAGACTCATTTCTGGTACCTTGGAGCTTGCATGCCTTAATGGCAATTTCTTCACATTCTACGACAGGCTTTCAACATTGGCCTTCGATCGGGTGATTTCATGGGTGTTCACCTTCAGATCATTCTTCACACTTTGTGGATTGTACTAGCAATACCTTGAGAACCATTAACATCACTGGTGGTCTCTTTCGCGCTTCTTAACGGTTTACATCATTGACCAATAATCAAGTGATTTTCTAGTATGCTCGACTTCAGCACATCTATTTTCATATTAGAATTTGTACCATGATCGGGTTGGGATTCAAGACCTTGGACTCAGATTACACAAATCCAGGTTGTGTAGATTGATTCGTGATTGTATAAATGACTATTTTGATTGTATGGTTGTGACCATACCTAAGTCTTTTATATGGTCCTTCTGACTGGATGGTTGCATCCATACCACAGATCGCTTATGTTTATCTTCTGGATGGCTGTGCCCATGCCTTATGCACATGTATTTCCTTTCACTATGTACTCATGTATCAAGGATATCAGTTTTACTTATGTTTGTAGGTTCTCCATGATGGTGTTCTGGTTCAGTTATGGATTTGTAAAGCATTTCACCCCTCCCACTCTCTCTGCCTTCATGCTTTAGGGGGCATCTGTTACACAGTAATTTTTCACCGACCCCGCATTCCCTAATCCCAGACACTATCAGTCTGTTTCATTGACATCTGCCTTATGTCATGTTGCAAATTATGTGTCAATGTCTTCCTTGTCATCTCAGGAAGAATACCTCAGTTCACTACTCCTAGAGTAGACCCCATTTTACCTATGTTTTTGGGTCGTCACGTGTCAGCACTTATTCCACCCACGAAGATGGCCAAGATTGAACTAGCCCTAGTGAAGTCGTCACTCTGTCTCTGTGTTGCACTCACGACAAGCTACTTTTGGCAAGTTTTTAAAACAAATCGTCGAAACTTCAAAGTGTAACAGCTTCATGGGCGATCCTAGGGTTGGTTGTTGGATCAAATGAGCTTGCCTCTCTCCTTTGGGATGGTTGTTCCACCTTTTATGCAACCTCTCAAAGGGATAAGCTCTTTCTCCCATCTCTTATGGAAGCTCCACTTCCTATAAATACTTCCTCCATGGCTGAAATCATCTAGCTTCAGAGTTCAAGAGTTCAATAGTAAAAGTAGAGAGTTTTGCTAGAGTGTGTAAGTAGCCTCTTACATAACTTAGCTTGGGATGGTTTTGAGTGGATTTGGATTGACTGTAAGAGTGTTCTAGCATTAGCCTTTTGGGTAGGAGAGAGAGTCATTCATCCTTTTGGGAGACAGTTCATGAGTGAATGCTTGCAAAGACATGCTGGCAAGATCCTTCAAGGAGGCTTACAACATCAAGGCTTGGTTGTAAGTTCTACTTCAGTTGACATTAATACAAATAAACAGTTTATTTCCTATACCTTATGTCGAATTGCATATTGATAGCTTGAAGGTCCTTGACTCTTTAAGTATATCATTTTTACTGTATTCTATTATGTTCATGGTTATTTTCGGTATGTTGTTTTCAGGTACAAGTTATTAGAAGGACGAGAGCTGGAGCAACACAACAGGGACTTCATCAAATGACGATTTGAAGGTAGACCTTCATGACATCAACTTTCTAAGGAAATTTTCTTTGGTATTGTCTTTGTTGTGACTAGACCCACTCTAGGGCTAGAGGGGTTGCCTATGTCCATAGATGGAACTTTCCTGCATCACACCTTTATAAAATAGATCTAAGGGAAGAACAAAAAGATTCATAGAGAATAGGACTAGGAATTTCCCCTAAAGGTGAAAAGATACACTGAAGGAATAGAATATGTGTTTTTCCAACCCAAGCCCGCTGAGAGACACCTTTTATGTAATTGTGTTGCTTTGTACTCTAAGAGGTTAAATTCTCTTGAGAAAACTTTGCAAAGTATTCCATTAACATGCTTTTATTCTTTGCTAACAGGAGTAAATGTTCTGGTTCATGAAATACATGTTTCTCAAAATGTTTTAGATGCTTTAATAGTTCCACTGAAAACGTGAAAATAGTTTATCAATAATGCTAAATGGTTAGTCCTGAATTTTTTTTTGGCCAAAAACAAAATTCAAGTTCAACCCAAGTTGCACACTGACGAAAAACAAGTCTTGAATCAGTTAATGAGGGAAATCAGTTATTTTGACAACTAAATCATTTTTTATCTCCCATATTGATCGATGGTTCATTTCATGATCTATAATGTTTACTGCATAAGGTCAATGGTTGCACCATATTTTTTTTTGTATTGATTTCTTGTTAAATACATGTCTCAATTTCATCATGAAAGATAAGAGGATATTTGATGTTCAACAATTTGCCTACTCTCCACAAAATATAAGTGTTTTGCCTCTTACAATAACTACAATTTAAATATCAACAAAAAACTTAGTAGACTAGATCAACTGTTTAGTGAAATATTTTGATTGGGGATTTGCATTTTACATGTGCATGTAACTTTATAAGGGAAAGAAATTCCATGGTAGAATGAAATATTACATCACTGCAATGCAGCTCAATAAAAACAATTAAAATGCAAAATGGTAGCTATGACAAAGTAATAAATTAATATCTAAATAAAACAAAATTCCTTGTTTTACTAAAAGTAAGTGTTTTGTAAAACTAAGAGTACAAGATCAATATTATACCTATGAAATAAACATGCAATTTAACAAGGTTATATTTAGATTTGAAACATGCATTCCTTAGAAAAATAGAAGCGAGAGCTTTAACTTTCAAAAATTAAGATCACTTTAAAATAATGTCCATCTTCATGACAGTTTAAGATATGCAAAAATGTATGATAGGAATGACATCATCACTAGGTAATCTCGCTAAGCACAAGCCTGCGATAGGAAGATATTAGATGAATGAGAAATTAATGTCACATGAGATGTAAATTAGTTAAAAGAAACACCTATGAAGAACTTTGAAATAATTATTTTTCCTTATTATTACAAATAAATGCAGCTTCAAGGATTTTGATTTTGGCACCCTATTTGGACAGAATCTAGCTAACAACTTACTTTATTTTAGTTTCATTCATTATTTGTTTATTGGGGATCTTTCTTTGTTCAGTGTTGAAACAAATTTTATAAAACTATATGTTTATTTACATTACTGTTAAATTCAAATTAAGCTCACTGAAATCTAATATTTATGGATGGTATCATTTAGTGTGAATGTTAAGAAGGATTCTGTTGCAAAATTTGTTAGCACTTTCTAGTTTTAGGGAATAATTTTGTGCTTTTTTTGATTTTGGTACCAAGTGGAAATAAATGTTACCTTTGTATTTCTTGGTTGAACCGACAACTCCCTTCTCATACTACTTAAAATGTACAACTCTAAACGAGGTCATGTAATTAGAGGAAACTCTAGTAGGTTTTATCAAGAGATAATACCTCCTCATGCTTCTTCCTTGTATCTACATGTAGTGATGTGTTTCCATTTCTCTCTGGTAGCATAACTACTATTGGGCCAACTTGAAGTAGTTCATTCACCACATCCAATAAATTGGCTCCTTTGGATGCCATGTGCATTGTTATCTGGCCCTTTCTTTTTGTTCCTTGAGCCATTTGTGGACCCTTTGCTAATAAAGCTCTCACAATATCTATGTAACCACTTCTTGAAACTAGATGCAGTGAATTCTTGCCATGGCTTCAAGAAATCCATGTAAATTGGTTGTCTCTAGCAAGAAGTGCAATGACCACCTCAACATGAACCTTAGTTGCAGTAGAAATAAGAGGTGTCGCATTTGATAAATCGTAAGTTTTTCTTAGATCAGGGTTGTGGTTTAGAATCTCCTTGACAACACGTGTAAAACTTATCATTGAACTTCAAATTTATTAGTGAAATTCATATGAATGAATTACATTGCATATCTGTATATCAACATTCATAATATGTGATCCCAAAAAACAATTCAAACTCATCATATCACAAAATGAATTCCACTATTTTGTAGTTCATAACTCACATGCATCAAAAGGAAAAATGTCATAGAGGTTTCTCGCATGGCATGTTAGATAAAAAATCGGGAAGAGAACATAAGATAAGAATTTGATTTCGTATGCACTGCTATTTTGAAATTTGACCTAACATTTTTTTTGAGCGGGTTGTGAAGGGAGAGTATGAGTATCATTTCTCCTGTTGTGTCTCTCCAATGATACACAGTACCACATAAGCATCATGGAATATTGATATTCCATATGGTGATGCTAAATCACCTTGGACTTGAGATCAAGAGGAGGTTGTAGTGCATGCTTTGTTTGGTAGAGGGGAGTCTTTTCCTTGAAGGTTGGTTTTCTTGCTTTTATTTCATCTATTGTGTTAGTGCCGGTCTTGAGCCCTCCATCGGTGATCAAAAGCTCTTTGCATTATGCATAGGTAGGTGTCTCATCACTGTCAGTTTTGCATCCCGTTAGGCATGCCATAAAATTGATGGAGGAGCTGGTCCTTGTTCCCTTCTTGGCTTTGCTGGATCAGGTCATATTAGTTAATGAGCTTGTGTCACATTTGTTTTTCTTTGTCTTGAAATCCAAAGTCTTAGGTCTAGGGTTTCGGTCAAAAGTCTTTGCAATGTCATGAGTCAAAAGTCCATGAGTCCCCAACAAGCCAGAAGGAGGTATGTAAATATGTTTCATTGATATTTTCATCAGGTACAGCTCATTTATACCTTGGATTTAAAAACCTTGTTTTTAAACCCAAGGTCATGTCAATTTTGCAAAAAATAAGGAAATTGCAAAAATTCTTCAAAATGCCGGCAATAACCCTGGTCTTCTCGCCAAATTCCATCAGATGGTCTACCTGCAAAAAGAATGGAGTTAAAGCACTCAAAGAGCCAAAATCAGGACAAAGAAAACTCAAATAAGTGTTAAAAGTGAATGCCAAAACAAAACATTAGAAAGTGGGTTTGGTAAGTAATTTTTTTCAAATTGGGTCTATAAAGAGTCAAATTCCCTCTAAACACCCTCATTGTGCATCTAAGAGTTTGCAAAGAAGAGTGAGAGGGCGAAGAAGGCAAAAGGAGGCGAATTGCAGAGAATTTGGGTCATTTTCAGGTGCGCGACCTGTCAGGGACTGTGCGCGACCTGTTGGGCAGCGCACGACCAGTCAGCAGCCCCTCCGCAGTGTTAATTCCTAACGGGCGTGACCTGTCAAGTTGTGCGCGACCTGTCAAAGCCTGTGCGCGACCAGTCAAACTGTCTTCCGCAAAACCACTTCAAATTTTCTCAAATCGCCCTCTTGCTTGCTAAATTGATCGAGGTAGGGTCTATTAACCTGTTGGATGCTTGAAATATGAATGATGGCCTTGTGTCCATGTATATTTGCCACCAAAAATGTAAAGAGAAATGGATTTTAGTTATTGCTTGTTCATGTAGGCATAGTGCTAGGGTTGGTGTTTTTTCAAGGTTTTAAACTCCCATTTATTCCCTCCATTGTTTCCCATTAAATTCACAATTGTCATAATATGTCTCCATCTTATCTCATTTGCAAAAAATACTAAGTTTCCCCGTGCCCAATTTCTAAACCCTACCCTCCCTCAAGTACATTGCTAAAACCCTAATGCCCTCTATGTAATCTAACCTAAACCCTAATGCCCTCCATACAGCAAGGATAAAAATAAACATAGCAAGGATTAAAATATGTTGTGCAAAAAGAGAAAGAGCAATATAATGGCAAAATAATAAAACAAAAAACAAAGAAAAGATTGTTGTGCATAGTCATTACAAAACAGAGAACATATTGCTGTGTATATTCAAAGCAAAAACAAAGACAATGCAGCTGTGTGTATTTATCAAAAGACATATTTCTTTGACTATTCATTACAAAAATAATGTTGCTGTGTCTCCCAAAACCAAACCCTGTTTTCCCTTTTCCCTTCTATCCCCTAATATCCTTGCTTCAATACAACTCTTTTCCTTTTGAAGTTGTCAATGAAATCCCTTTTCTCCTTTTGAAAAAAATGTAAATAAAGCCCTCCTTCCCCTATGACCAAATGTACATGAATCCCTTTGAAACAACAAAGTTTGCCTCATGATGTACATTAAAGGACAAAAACTCAAATGAACAATGTTGTCCCATACCCCTGTTGAAATGTATGTCCTTTCCCTTGGTTACTATCATACATGTTTTCCCTAATAAGAATATTTCTTTGCAAATGATTTCCTGATGATGTAGATGAGATTATATGTTCAACATTTTGTGAATTATCCCTTAAAAAATTCCCTGTTTTCACACATTTTTCCCATTCCCTATTAAAAAAAAAAGTCCCTCCCCTAACATTTCCTTCATGATTTTGTTCCCCTTGAAAACAGCATACAACTCAGCATTTTTGCAGGCAAGGGTAGCAGTTTACTTTATCTATTTTCTCCACTTTCCTCAAAAGCACCATGTCAACCACTGAAACCTATGAGCAAGGTGATGACCAGTCTTCTTCCACATAGGTTGAGGTACAGGGAGGCCTCGTAGGGGTGGCAAAGGTGGTCATCATAAAAGAGAGGAGCCCACCTCTTTGGCAGAGTTGCAGGCATGTCCTATGGCAGTGAATTGTTTCCTTTATATGTCATGTTTTCAGTTTTGTGAGAGGCTTGCCCAGATTCAGCACCACAGGGAGTTGGCCCGCTTATTTGATTTGCACCTTCATGATGGGCAGGTCACTCTTACAGGGGTGAATTTTGTGTTGTCTCCGGAGGTGATTTCAGAGGCTACCGGGATACCAAATGTGGGTGAGGTGTGGCCCAAGTGCAAAATGCTAGATTATGTTTATTTTGAGCCATATTTCAGGCCAGCATTCATGAGCCACTTGTCGGGGGTCTTTCCTTTCAGATTCCTCCAGGGGGAGTATGCTCCGATCATGCGGCTTATCATGCATTACTTCACATGTGAGGGGATATTTTCACAGGTCTTCTCTTATCACATTTTCCTGTTGATGCACTTTACCCGAGTGAGGATGATGAACATCCCGGCTTTCTTCTTCCAGGACATTCAGAGGATGGTGTCCGTGTTTCAGAGGCGGTCCCCAGCTCAACAGTATAGGAGTTTGTGCCATCATGGTCTCATCCAGCTCATTGTTTCCCATCAGTTGAGTCAGCAGTGCATTCCATGGGCAGACTTTATTTCTCATGAGTTCTTTACAGGGCCACTACAGCCAGAGCCAGAGGCCATTTATGAGGAGGGAGGTCCTTCACACCAGCCTGAGATCACTGTTCTGAGACATGTTGCTTCCTCACCAGAGCTTACATATCAGAAAGGCCTGAGGGCGTTGTTTGCAGCATCTCGGCGAGTACTTTCTCCACAGCAGGTGGAAGGGGTCTCGCGTTCTCCATTAGCAGTACGGGAGGGTAAACAGCCCATGGTAGAGAAGGAGAGAGCCTTCTCCTGCCTCGTAGGGCTAGCTACGAGGCTGAATGGTTTGATGTAGCCTTGAGATTTGTCTATCTCAGCCTAGGTGAAATTTCAAGTGCTAACAGAGGGGTTTTAAGTTTATTAGATCTCAAAAAACGTTTTGGCTCTTTGTTCACTACGATTCCCTCCCCTATTGGTACCTCACCTCATGGTGGTTTCCCTATCACACTATTCTGAAAAAAAATAACCTTTAACGATTTCCATTTTCACTTTCCATATTGTTAATGTGAGTGGTTGCTACTGCACTATGCTTTGGGGTTTTCTGGAGCTTCTTATTTTTCCTACCTATGATGTCTAAAATTCATCTATCATGGTATAGTGAAAAAAACAGAGGGAATATAGCTTACTGAAAGGGGGGGAATATGACCTCTTTGGTCTCTTCTAGCCCTAATATCCTTTGTACTATTTATGTGATAAATCTTGACTCCTTGAGCGCCTCCCTGACAATGATAGAAAAAATGACAATGTTTTTAATTATCTTAACATTAGTGAATATACACAGTCAATTTCAATGTCAATTGGGGCTAGTAAACTTGTGAGATGCTCGATGTTGTATGCACAAGAGAAAAATATTCCCACTTACTATGATGAACTAAGTAAAATGTATAAGGGTTGTTGGTCTCATCAAAGGGATCTACTTAATGTTGCAATTTAGTTATATGTAACCTCGGTTACCTAAAGTCATAATAGGAAATATCTATGTCACAAAATATTGACAAGGTAATGATAAATTTATTTATTCTATATTTTTGTATGAAATTATTTTTCATTGCCTTTCAAATGAGACTCAACACTGATACTTCTTAAAAGAAAACCATTAAAAAAACCATCAAAAGGAAATTTGCATAAAAGAAAAGGAATATAAAATGAAGCATTAACTATTCTAACTCATTAACACACATATGTATTGAAACTCAAGAACAACAAAGAAATTGATTACAATGCACATACATATCAAAATATTGAAAGAATCAAAACTATGATAATAATCCTACATCTATATATATATATATATATATACACACACACACACACACACATATACATGCATACATACAAACAAACAGACACGCACACACACACACACATATATAAGTATACCAACTAATGCATATAAAAAAGAAACAAATAAATGAACTATGGCACCAGACCACACCCTAATTGGGCCCAAGTCAAGGATCGATATATGTCTATAAACTCTTTACTAGTTCAAAAAATAAACTACACAAGCTTATGGATGCATACTAGAACAAAAATTAATAGTTGAAACCTCTACTAATCGCACAAATAATAGTCACAATATTATAATTCAGAGGGAAAAACAACTGTATTAGTAACAATGTTTTTACTCTTAGTGCTTTCTCTTTATATAAGAGCCTACAAATTCTCTTATTAAACACACAGAGATGTTTGGTCTCTTTATGAAAATTGATTAATAATAAAAATAACAATTGGTTACAATCATATATTAAACTTGGTATGAGGTTAAACTAACTCTACCATTCTTGTACTAAATGGATATGATTTCTTTCATGGTTGAATAGGTCTCAAGGGCTAAACTCAACACTCAAAGCAAGTTAATCTACCATGATCTCACAAACTATTAAGTACCAACATCTTCACCATGATGGTAGTAATGAATATGATTGTAACAACTCGAAATAGTTATTTCCTATCAAGATCCCAACTAACTTAAGCTATCACTAAACAACAACATTCATATTATACTAACGACCTAGTTCAAATGTTTTTCACTTGGTATGGCGACCAAATTGTTATCCCACAATATTTGGAGATCAAAAAACAATATCCTCTTATCCGTTTCAAATCGTAACCATAGCCTATAACATTACAACTCCACCCAACTATAATATGATTAAATCCACAAGTGCATCCACTTGGAATATGAAAGTATCTATGACTTATGGAGTCTGGTCAAAATGATAGTGTACAAGAAGCCTATGAATATCACCCTGTCAACATATAACCAAAGTATGCAAATCCATATATGATTTTGTAGTAAAGCACTTATAATTTCAATTAGTAGCTCTAATAATTTTATTTGAAATCACACATATGTATATAAACTATAATGTGACTATATCTCATTCAACCAAACACACCTATGTAGTGCTATCGATCAAACATCTAGTCAGTTAATTTCAAATAAAAGAGACAAGGTTATGAAACAAATGAACACAAATATACCTGTGATAGTAAATAGAAAATTAGACATGTTTCAAGTGAAAATTTGGTAAAATATTTAGGTAAAAATGTTTGTATGATGAAGAAAAATTGTCAAATTAGAAACCCATAAACTATGTTTAAAAAAAAAACCATAAAATTTCCATAGCTATTAGTGAATTTTAGAGAAATGAAATTTGACTATCAAGCTCAAAATTTAACAAGAGAAATAAAATTTGTGAGTCATTGTACTTGTTATAATAATGTTATGATGGTGTTGGATATTCTAACAATATTCGGTGGTATCCATTATGTGAAGTCCCAATTAGACCTAACACTGTTTGGGATAGGATCCCCATCCAACTTGTTGGCCTACTGCCACAATGTTTGTGTTTTCTCTTGGCTTTCCAAGGTAGAAAAATAATTGTGAGACCAAGTTTCAAATGGAAAAATAATGAGGATGTAGCCCTCCAAGTATATATTGCAAAACTCAATACAAGAAAGTAACAACAAAGTAATGAGCAAGATTCTTCCTTGAGAAATATTAAGATCGCTAAGACTAATTAAGACATACATAAACAAGAAAGTGCTAGAAACCAATTGCAAATTAGTTCACAATTAATTAATAACATTTGCATGAAATGAAGAGAAAATATTCAAAGAAAATATACCAGTTGCATAAAACAAATTAGTTCATAAACATGTAACCAATGTTTAAACACACATGCATACATGATTGGAATACTAGTTAGCTAATATAACCAACAAAGGAATGCATGGAAATCAATGCATGAAGTGCAATGATTCTCATTAACACTATTTCCCATTAAAATACATGTATCATGAGCTCCTCAAAATCGAATAGCGGAATGAAGATTGTTCATATCATATTTTACACAAAAACCTTAGCCTCACAATTACTCAATCTACTAGTTACCAAGAGGAGAATGCTTTCATCTCCCCAAGAATGAAATAGAAATCTAATTACTTCCCTAGATTAAGTTCTAAAAGTGATTTTGTTCTAGGAATGGGGGTGTATTTATCAAAAGTGAGGTGACCCTTCCCTCGTGACCTTTCCACTTCCTCATGGTGACTTTGGTATTCCATGTTGACTTATACAAGATTTTTAGATTTGTCATTTTTATGACAAAATAGTATGTTACACTATAATAAGACGAAATGTAATGTGGTTCAATATAGTACCTTGTAGGAAAGTTAGAGAACTTTCAGAAACTTGTTGATGTGTTTGTCACACCTTGGGATAATCTTGGTTTGGACTTTACTATCCAATGGTTGTCAATGATCATGATCATATATCTATGCAACATTTAGATTTACATAGCCAAAAATTATCTCACAATCTCAGTCGTACAAGCACACAACCAATAATTAGGGTAGCAGATTGAAAAATTTCGTCAAATCAACTATGAGAAAGTTATAATAAATATACCTCCCAACATCATAAATCATATTTTTGTTGGTGTGGTTGTTTCTATCATAGATTGTGTCGGATGTTGGATAAGGATTTTTCCATGTACTTGTTGTAGTGATTGTCCATTTTCTGGCTCTACTTGAAAATCTTATTTATTAACTCATTCCTTGCATATACAATTTACAATATTCAACATATTTTATGGGCTAAATTTATATCAAATTTCCAAATTAAACATTCTTATCGAACCTCATTGAGTTGTTGGAAATCATACTTTATCCATCCACATTGCCTTGTAATATTTCTTTGAAAATATTATTTTCATTTGATTATTTTTTTTCACATGATTTCTCTTAATTTCCATAAACCAATGTGCATTCACTCATCAAATTGTGATGTACCTAAGGGATTAAAATGTATTGAGTGGAGGTGTCATTTACTTAACCGTAAAATCATGATTTTGTGATAACATGATTTGGGTATGTGATGGACATTGGTTGTAGATTGTAATTGGACATCTCAATGAAAGAAGGATGAGTCATTTACAATTTGCACACACCACTTGTCATAATAGAAGGTTTCCTTTTGAGAATGTGATTTGTGAAATTTTCTTATATTCCTTGTGACTAAAGTAGAGGTTGCTTCTTGTGATCAAGAGTAGAGAAGCCTCATGGTTTGTGACCTTTGGGAGTCAGGTTCTATATGTAAATTCTAGTGCTTTCCTAGATAGAAATTGACTCATTCTCTTATTTGGAATTGTTGTTCTAATTTATGGGCATCGCACATTATGACATTGGTCAAAATGGGATTGAACTCGTGTGTAACTAGAAAATACTTTTCCAAATGGAATTTGCATAGCCTTCAATTTATGCTTTCCCATATCTTTGTGTTCCATATGTTTGTGTTCCATATGTTCCTGAATATACTGGAATGCTCTGAGTACTAAAAACATTCAGACCTATGATTCCCTTCTCATGTTTTTTCAACTTATCTTTAACCTTATATATTTTGACACTATATGTGAATAGTTGGATCTTCCATTACAACCATTGTGATATTATTATACTATGGATAGAATGATAATAGTGTTGATGTTGGGGTGGGGACATGAGAGTAGCGATACCTTTAAAGATCAAAACATTAAATAAATATTTTTTCCCACCCAATGTTGACATGAAATATGAATAATTTTTGAAAGAGATATGTATGCAGTATGTTTCAATGGGTTTATATTAGCCACAAGAATACCACTAATTGGTTTCCAACATTGTGGGTGAACACTTTCTTTTTCCTTTCCACTAGGAATCTGTCCTTATAGTCTGTGCATAATTGAAGGTGGGAAATTTAGTAGGAGGGATGATATTTGTTTCTTTATACTGCATCAGTGTGATAGCACCCTTTTGTCACATGTTATCCTTCCCAATCGCATCATTCCATCGTTTTGACAGTATTTGTTATGGCATCATCACCACTCTTTTGATATATCCTTGAATCACACTATTTGATATAATCTCATCAAATTATTTAATAAAACCTCCACTGTAGTATTTATATAATCTCATCGCAATACTGACATATAGTCTCATTGGGTTATTTTTTTCATAGTCTCCATCGTTTCCTTTATGTATCATCTGACATTTTAACATTTTCCTTTCACAATGTTCAACATCTCCATTGCATTGTTTTTTCACAAAATCCATCACATCATTCCATATATTCTCATTTTCGGTGTTTTACAACAAATCTAACACGATCATTTATTATAACAATGAACATGTTATTATCATATCCCTTTGACATGGTCTTGGTGCATACATTTGACCAAGTATCCATTACATACGTGCAATATTTTAACATAGTTCCATCGCATCACATTGTCATAGCACACATTTCCTTTCGTCACAATATTAAGATGAAACCATTCTATGCATTGATATATATTATATTATCACAATATAATAATCACCATCATATGTGTTACATGCATAGTAATTTGATGAATAATTGGCATAATATCTACTAACTTAATTATTGAAATTACAACATACCTAATATTCATGCTTGCAGCGAATCATAGATTGTTGCTTTCACTAAACATGATAAGGTATTACTTTAGTTATCACTTATATCATCTCAGGACATATTGCCTCTTTTCATTCAATTACTCTATGATTAATGCTGACAATGCATCAACCCATGTGTTAGGTAGACCAGGAAAGCACCGATGCATACAATCTTGGTCCCAATATTGGGACTGCATCTTTTCTTCTAAGCTATAACATAGAATGAGCATTTTCTCTAAGCTCACTTAAATGAGTCAAAACCAATTTGATGGGTATTTGTTCTATGCAAGCCATATTTGATAATATAATTCACTTCTCTTGCATTCCGATTTACTCCGCCATTTTAGAGTCAAACCATTCATCCATATTCCTTTCATCAAGAAGTGTGTCAAATGCAAAACTACCATTTTTTTCTAATCACCACCATACAAATACCTTGGGTACTGTTTCTTTCAAAACTTTAGGTTATTCTCCGGAATTTTATTTTCAATAAATGATATGATGCTTTGTAGAAGCACATTAAGTACATCTCTTATACTTAATGAGGAATAAATAAGCTTTCCTTCTTTGTGAGACATCATTGATGTTCTTTTAGGAATTTAATTGAATCCCACCAGTGT
>APFE031329738.1:16983-35001 GCA_000404065.3 Pinus taeda
TTATTCATACAACTAGCATATACCCAGTAAAACATATTTTTCAGTTAATTCATATTTTGTTTATCTTAATCCAATGCATCCATATTTCATTCAAAACAAATAGTAACCATGTGCAGTAAAAAAATAAATAAACCATCGCACATAATCAACAAACATGAACACCAAGATTTAAGATGGAAACCCAATGTGGGAAAAAACCACCACTACTCTTGTCTATGTCTTTTTCTATTATAAGTAAAAAATTCTTACAATCTTGTACTAGCAGAGACTCATACCATCACATGGGCACCCACTTGCAGAAGGCTACAACCTTCTATAGTTCTCTAGAAACCACCAAAAGGGAGCTCCAACCCCCTAATATTCTTGTACTGGCATAGACTCATACCAGCACACAAGAACCCACATATAGAAGGATACAATCTTCTCTTTTTCTCCATCACCCACTAGAATGAAGCTCCAACCCCCTAATCTTGTTCAACGTAACCCACAGGAAGGCCACTCCAACCCCCTGATCTAATTTATCATCGACCACTGGAAGGAAGCGTCAACTCCCTCATTGAAGGCTCCAACCCTCATCACTTCCATGGACCACATTTCATACATTTTCATACTAGGTCCACCTACTACAAAATATCACAACCTGTAGGCCACATTTGATCAATTTTTCAGACTAGTCTCACTACCAACATTTAAGCTCAAAACAAAGCATCAAAATTGAAAATTGTCACTGCAACCATCCATTGAACCAACCAATCACTAAATCAGCTGAAACTAAACCAATCAACTTAAACATCCAAAACAGTTAGATCAATGTTACCAAAATACCAATCAACATACTACATATAAAAAAAACATATTTTGTTACTCCATACCATGATCAATCATATATCAGAATATATATGTTATTTTATCATAGAAAACCCATGCTGTATGCACTTTCCATGAATCATACCCATGTACATATCTTAAACCATTGAATCCTGAAACTTAACCATTGTCATCCTAAACTAAACATTGTGTCATACACAGAACCAATGCATCATTCTGAAACAACCCTAGAACCTTTACTAAAGTTTAAAACAAACAACAAGTATCTTCAACATACTTCAACTCGTTATTTCATAATCAAAACACCATTTTTTAAGTCGGGATCATCAAGAACACTTCATTGACAAACAATAGAAAGACAACAAGACTGGTTTAATAGATCAAACATTCTTTACATCAAAACTCTACTTTTTGTATGTGCTTTCCTCAAATGATATATGCATGTATATTCACTTTTCAGGAGACATACCCATGTGTACATGACATACCAGCATCATAATCGCATGTGTACATGCCTTGTAGGATATAAAACTCATGTATAGATATATAATTTCAAAATCAAATCTTCGCTGGAACACAAAACTTCAGATATACCCAGATCTCTGCATACAAAGAAAAATCATGCATTAATATGCTATAAACACATTTCAAATCACCTCATAAAAAATATTTTCATCTCAAATCTATTGGATCTAATCCATCGTCAAATTCTCAAGTGCATAATTAGTTTTAGATCAATCAAAACATAAATAGCCCATTATATGCATATTTTCTTAATATCTAACTATTCATAAGATATTAATCACTTGCACACATTTTGTCACTTTGATCTTCATCCCCTTTTATAGCTTAGCCCTTATCCAATACCACAAGTCAAAACCATACTCTATCCAATGGCTTTCTTAGTGAGATCTAAACATCTGTTGTTCAACTCAACACCACATGGCAGTACCATGGTAACTACCCTTGTTATTTAGAATACCTGGTCGACAAAATGTACATGCTTTTTCCTCTTCATACTCAAATGTGTAAGCAAATTTTCTTAACAAAACCTATGTATACTTCTTGAAATTTAAACTTTTTCATTACTCTACCTCTGAACTGCTATGCCTTTGATCAAATTCTCTGCCACATGTATAGACACATCTTCTTGACATATGTAGCAAGTTGGTTTCCTTCTAAGAAAAACTCATAAAGTAGGTTTTTATCAAGGACAACTCATCAGGTAGGCTTCCATCGAGGACAACACATAATTCATAATTCCAACAATCTCCCACATTGGACTTGATGGAAACCAATTTAGTGTTTGGTCACCACAACCTATACATACTTGTAAGACAAATCAAGCCAAACACCAAGCTTTTCAAACACAAAGTTACTCTCCCCCTTTGACATCAAGGGAAAAGGGCAGACTAATGATGAATAAAGCCTTCCCTCTTGAGTGTTGTAGATTTGAATTGCTAAGTAGTGATTTCTGATGATGCTCCCGCTTAGCACATGCTGAAATTAATGAAGGATGTACCATTATGACACATATCACTTGTCCAATCACTAAGGATTCAAAATTACATCAACCACCCAATCACTGTGGGTTTACATATTTGAAATCATTATTACATCAACTTCCCAAGCATACTGGGGTTACAAATTACATCACATGTCCAAAAGGACTTAACCATAATAGTCCATACATGACTTAATATTACAATTATTACATCATAGGTATTTACATAACCGTGTGAGGAATTTCAAAATACTCTTCAAAGGTTCAAGTAAGTTACTGAGTCCATCATTTTAATTGGTATCAGAGCCCTATTCTGGTCTTGAATTATAAACTACAGACAGAGTCTAAAGCTACCGAGGAAGCCTTTGAAAAGCTCATGTTCTACAATTGTTGAGTAGATAAACACTACTTTAGTCAATCTCTAGTATAATTTCTAATTATGGAAAATATATTACGCTCTTTCACTGCTATTGATCGTAAAGTCATAACTGAAGTCTCTTCTTGAACTATTGAATCTGATCTAGTATCAACTGAAAATTCTAAAGCAGTCGCGAATCTTGAGAGCTGGTATCCTCCTGCTGTCCATGCTACTAATGTTTATAAACTACCGATGTCGTTTGTTTTTAAAAGAAAATATTTTTTGAAAGAAGTGGAAGTTAATATAAAAATTTCTGGTCCTGCAGTCCAAATAGTAGCTTTAAATCTATTTTCTAATGATGAGATCAAGAAATTTTGACAGTATGTAAAGGATCATAAGTATTCCTATCTTCATTTTGGTGGTATTGGAATTGGTCTTGCTCCTTTGTTTTGACATGGATTAAATACTCCCCACATTGTTGAAGTCTTTGATACCCGTCACCAGACTTATGACCATGCAAGGATAGGAACCATTTTGGGTAATCTATCCACAAGATGTCAATATCGTACAATATTTCCTGATTACTCAATTAGCTTAAATGATGTACATCTTAAATATTGTTGGAGACTCTTAGTAGGAGTTCAAGGTCTTCAAAAGATAGAATATAGTGAGTATCTTTCTACACTGGTTCAAGCTTCTTGTCAACTAAAAAACACCACCCAACCTAAGCTGAAACAACCTGTTCTAAAGGATTGTGTTACTATTGGTCTTCCAAATGCTCAAGTTGAAGGTGTTCTGTATGATCAAACTGAATTGCCAAGAAATCGGTATTTTCAATATAAGTCGATTGCAGATAGTCAGAAGCCTGAGTCAAAACTCAAAAGAATCTCGATTAATGATGGTCAAGTAAAGCTTATTCCTCCAAAACCACAGATTCCTAGACCTATCATTAGGCCACAATGTTATGTAATTCTTGTACCTTCTACTAAAGCCTCTTCTTCAAGACACGTAGATCTCCCTCCAGTCGAAGAAGTCAGTATTTCTGAACCACAGTTGTCACCAACTAAACTATATATACTTGAATCTAAACCATTTTTAGCTATAAATAAAATGCACCGTATTTCTCATACCCAGTTTCCTCCTGTTGAAGAATGGCAATACGCGAATCATCATTTTGTAAAAGGTGGGAAATGGCCTCCTAAGACAAAATTTTGCACCACCTCGTTTGTATCAAAACAACCTCCGACCTGAGCTTACTGTTCTCCCTTAATAGAGCATAATTCATTAAACACCACTGATTTAGATCAGACCTATCAGATTGGTAATTACCTTACCACATGGTGTGCAAATGCAGAGGAAGTCAGGGATGATTTAGGATCCCAGTCTGAGCTAGTTCTAGCTAATCTTAAGCTTCTCCATGATGAACACCAAGAAGAAAAACCAAGAGAAGCAAAAGAGAAAAAGAAAAAAGATAAGAAAAGGAGAGATTCAAAGGTTCTCAAATTTTCTATCTCTATGGATACTCTTAACGATTGGGATATAGACGAAAAGAAAGAGGGCAGTGAAGCTAAATCCAGTGCCTAAGATGAACACAGACTAGAGCCGGCAAAATCACTAAATCTTCACAAATCAAAAAGTGAGATAGCAACTTTAGAAAATGATGCCTCTAAATTCCCCTCCTTCATTTTGCCATCTCTCCAAAAAGCCAATGTACTTCGTTAAGTGCATAAGTACCCAAGGGTTGAAGAAGACTTGTTTGCAACCAATGCCACTGGATATGTTCTAGACTTAGACAAATCTACAAATCCAGCTGAATCCATCAGAATTTGGATTAGTGCCCTAGATCAAATGCAAATTGTCTTTAAATTAGATAATCTATCTATTTTTGCCTTAGCAGAAAAACGAATGGCCATAATTTTATATGACTAGTGGATGGAGCCAATAAGAATGGATGCATGTAGCTACTGTAGGATTAGCTAAATTAGAATTGATACTCAAAACCCAATTTGTCCCCGAACCGGTAGATGAAAAGAAACAGATTATAACAGATCCAACAAGAATGGAATTGAAGGATTTAAAGTTTTTAGATTAGTTTGGTAATGATTATATGGCTAAAATCTATAAAGCTAATCTTACCAATGATTCTACTCAAAAGATTTCATTCCTGTCAAAATTGCCTGGTAATCTACGTGATATGATAATGAAAGATCTGGAAGTCCAAAGAAAAATGATTGAGTAGACTTATTGGATAGATCTCTTATTCCAGTGCCAAGAAAAAGTTAAATATCTTTGTTGGCAGAAGAAATCTCAATACTTTTCTCCTGGTCTTGATGTTTGTCATTCTGTATTACCATGGACACCATTCAGAAAGAGAAAATCCAAAAGATATGGAAAATTCAGGCCTAAGAGAATAGCTAATCCTAGAAAGTCGTTCCGCAAGTTTAAATATTTGAAAAAGTGCAGGCAACCCAAAAGAGATAATGCATGTTTTATATGAAAACAAGAAGGTCACTTTGCCAGAAAATGTCAAAGAAGCTCTTCCAACAAGTTGAAAACATGTATAGAGATTGATGATTTTGTAGATAATTGGTCAATTATAGATTCGCAAGATGAAGTATCAGATGTATATATGTAAACTAGTGCTTCCTTGTCAAATACTGAGTCAGTCTCTGACACATGCCAGAAAATGAAAATTTGCTATGATTGTTCTGCATATGGAAATGAAACTAACTTGCATTTTAGTGATGAGTATAGCTCTGATGACTACACTAATGAGACATCTGAATCCATTTCAGATGTTGCTATGTCTACTGCTCCCTCTCTATCTATCGATCAAGATACTAAGAATTCACACTCCATTTTAAATTCTCTGCCTCCACAATCCATGTTGAATTCTTTTTGTCCTTACCCGAAGACAGTTTCTCAGTCATCTTCGTCTTTTCTCATTCCCACATCTGTTAATCTCGATGAAATTTCTTTTCTCAAAAAGATTGTTAAAACTAACAATCTTCTCTATATTCCTGTTGAAGTCCAAGTTAAAGATGAATGGATCATTGTGGATGCATTCATTGATACAGGTGGCTCCAATAACTTAGCACGCCCATATTTATTCAAAGGATTATGGAAGCCTTTACAAAATATTTTGATTTATGAAAACATTGGTGGCTCTGTCAATCTCACCCACTATGTTGATAACGTATCTTTAAGAGTAGGGGAGAGTATTGTAAAAATTTCTGCAATTCAGCACTATGATGCCTCTGCAAGTTTGTTTCTAGGAATGTCATTTATTAATTCTATGATGCCAGTTACAATTAGTGATGACAAAGTTATTCTGAATACAAAAAATAAGGCAATCTGAGTTCTAAGACTGAATTTGTCTAATTCAGAAGTGAAAAAAGAAAATAGCCAGACGAAGGTTGGCATACAAAAAATCTAGAAAGAATCTCATGATTGGCAAAAAGTATTGCATATTTGTGAAGAAAGGAGTTAGAAAAAGCCCAGACAAAAAGAAAATAGAAATCCTGATTGGTATCTTGAACAAATTGCTCTTTATGATGAATTGTTGAATTGTTGTTCTGAAAATCTGCAAGCATTCTAGACTAAAGAAATTCCTCAGCAAGAAATAATTACTCTGCATGACAATGGGGTTACAGGAAATCTTATACCCTGTACTCCAATAGATGAAAAAGAAATCAAAAAGCAGATTGAATAACTCTTAAATCTCAAGTTAATTGCACCAAGTTCTTCTCATTATTCCTGTTTTTCTTTCCTGGTAAGGAATCACTTAGAGATAGTCAGAGGAAAAGATCGAATGGTCATTAATTATAAACCATTGAATGCAATCAAGGAGGGCTTCAACTATCCTCTACCCCGCCAGGAAAAATTTATGAAAAAAATTTAGAATAGCAAGATCTTCAGTAAGTTCGACATGAAATCTGGTTATTACCAGATACAAATCAAAGACGAAGATCGTCACAAAGCTGCATTCAGACGTCCCGTAGGTTTTTTCCAATGGAGAGTAGTCCCATTTGGTCTGAAGAATGCTCCAGCTTTCTTCCAATGGCGAATGGACTATATTTCTGGTAAATATGATTTTATTGTTGTCTTTATTGATGACATTTTGATTAATAGTAAGGATCTTGAATCACATATGAAGCATTTATAGATAATTCTTGAAGAAGAAAAGCAGCATGGTATTGTTTTGTCAGAAAAGAAAATGCTTCTATTTCAAGAGAGTATTGATTTTTTGGGTATCCATATTATCAATGGTAAAATTCAGATGCAACCCCATGTTTTAACAAAATTATTTGTATTCCCCGATCAGTTACAGGATACTAAACGGATTCAGCATTTTCTAGGAATATTAAATTATGTGCATAAATACATTCCTAGACTGTCAGAAAATATTGCTCCAATTAGATGTCATTTGCATTCTAAATGGTCACCAGAAGCCATAGTAGCAGTTCAGATGTTAAAAGCTGAATGAAAAAATCTCCCTGGGCTCAAACTGCCAGGTAATGGATGTCTCATACTTCAGACTGATCCATTCAATAATTTTTGGGCAACCATCCTTTTTGAAAGAAAGGAAGAGACGGAAGAAGAAATTTTATGTGCATATGCATCTGGAGAATTCCTAATTCACTAGAAAAATTATTTTCCAGCAAAAAAGAAACTCTTGCCATTTTTAATGGCATACAAAAATTCGAATTATATTTGGCCCCTACCAAGTTCTTGATAAGAACGGACTCAATGAATTTCAAGTACTTCTTATCAGCCAAGATATCAAAACAGCTCGCAAGAGGTAGAATTTTGGCATGGCAAATATGGTTTCAAATGTATGATTTCGACATTGAATGGGTGCCAGGTATTTCCAATTATTTAGCTTACTCTCTTACTAGAGAAATGAATAAGGCTCACATTCATAACCAAAGAACTAATATTTTTGTTATTCCTTGTAAGACCCCTGTAGATGATAACTTTGAAACTTTTGTAAAAAGATTTCAGATTCTTGAATTAATTCTTGGTGATGTGGTCGAAGAAATTAAAAAGATTATTGGACTGAGAATGAGAAGAAATCAATGGATACACAGATGTCAAGCTTGGCAGTCCAAAAATGTTGGTGTGTTTTTGGGTCTAGATGAAGAATAGGTAAAGGTATATCCTCTGCCAAATATGAAGGCAAAACTTTATTTCAAGACTCTAGATGATTACTGGAGTAAAGAGTATATTGAATCCATGATCAAGGTTTTGCAAACTTTGAATTATTATCAGATCATTGGAGGTATAGATTTCTCCTTTGCTATTTATACTTCTGCTAAAATGCTGGATTTGGATGAAATAAATATGACCGAAAGGGTGGGAAGGTTTCTAAAGTCATTAAGAATTCCTGATCTTTTTGAAGAACTTGATGCTACATTTCTTCAAAGAAATGATGAAAATTTTGCAGGAACAGATTCATTTCCCCAGTATGAACTCTTTGAACCAATTGCAAAATGGGAAATAAAAGATGGTCATTGTCAAAAGAAGCCCCAAACAAGAGCTTCTCAATGTGTTGAAAGGACATTGCAATATCTGCAAACATTCGCGACACCTTGGGATTATCAAAGTTTAGAGTTTAGAAATCCTATTATCCCAAATCGTTTTGCACAATTATATGGCCCTGAATGAGTTGTTGCCTCTATGATAGCCAACAATAATGAAGAAATTAAGAAAATCATTCTTTGGCTTAAATAATTTCACAGCATCAAGTTACTTGAAAATTTGTATATGATGAGAACTTTGGAAACACTTCAAGGAAGATTTGGAGTAATCAAATTACTGATTAATTCAAAGGCATTAATTAGTATTAGTGTTATGGCAGGAAATTGGAGTGATGATGTAGTTTGTTTGGTAAATTTATAATTGTCAACCAAGGTTTGTTCATCTATGATTTTTTAATTGGGTTGGCAGCAGCAAGAGAATATCAACCATAACTGCAAACTATGGGTCCAATGTGCCATAGAATGCTCTGTCAGCTTGCTTCAAATTTTCAAATGGGAATTATTAGATGGAGTGGAATTTTTCGTTCAAACAATGCATGAATTCCAAATAAGAAAAAAGGATTCCTTCCTTAACATTGAGATGGATCCAATGGCTTATATAAATTGGTGGACAAAAGAGGACAATAAATATCTCTTTCCACAAAAAAATCTGCATCTTACAACTAACACGATAAAGTTTGATACATGAAAATCATGCAAGGCACCACTAAAAGGAGAATCTTCTACAGTCTCGACAAAAGAAAAATCAGCTACGAAAAAAGGAATACAGAAGGTATCCGACGAAAAAGAAACTATTTTCGCGGATATGTACCAAGATGCTCAAGAAAAATAGGACCACACATGGGAGACAGAATATTTGGAGTGGTTAAATCAATCATGTTTAAAGCAAAATCTTCCCTCATCATCATCAGAAGCACATGATCTTGATTCCGATTATGATAGTGATCGAAGTGTGATGGGACCTTGGTAGTGTGTTTTCTTTTAATTATTGTACTTTAGAATATTGAACAGACACTATCAAGACTAAGCAATGTCTGACAGGATCTTCAATAATTCGCATATGTTTCTAAGCTTCTAAGTATGAGTCTTGTGTGTGTAGATAGACACGTCTATTTTTGTGAGTGTGTGTGAGTGCGTGAAAGAGTGTTTTTATTCTGTGCTTTAAGATACCAGAGACTAGAAATCTCTACTCTGAGGCATAACTTGTTATGTAACATCTTTATTTGAATTAATTTTGAAGCCTGCTAAGCTACCTATCTGAGGACAGTTTGTTCCAAGATTTCCTTAAGTCAGGATTGTAAAGCGAGTTGAAGAATGAAGGAGTCGCGTGTCCTCGTATTTCTCGACTTGGTGCATGGTGTGAGGAATCTCATCATACTCTTCAGAGGTTCAACATACTCTTCAGAGGTTCAAGTAAGTTACTGAGTCCATCATTTTAATTGGTATCAGAGCTCTGTTCTGGTCCTAAGTTATAAACTATAGACAGAGTCTAAAGCTCTGATACTAATTAAAATGGACACAGTAACTTACTTTAACCTCTGAAGATTATGTTGAACATTTGAAGAGTATGTTGAAATTCCTCACACCATCCACGAGCTCAAGAAATACGAGGACACACGACTCCTTCGTTCTTCAACTCGCTTTACAATCCTGACTTAAGGCAATCTTGGAACAAACTGTCCTCAGGCAGGCAGCTCAGCGGGCTTCAGAATTAATTCAAATAAAGATGTTACATACAAAGTTATGCCTCAGAGTAGAGCTTTCTAGTCTCTGGTTTGTTAAAGCACAGAATACAAACACTCTTTCACACACTCACACACACTCACAAAAACAGACGTGTCTATCTACACACACAAGACTCATACTTATAAGTTTAGAAACATATGAGAATTATTGAAGGTCCTGTCAAACATTACTTAGTCTTGATGGTGTCTGTTCAATATTCTCGAGTACAATAATTAAAAGAAAACGCACTACCAAGGTCCCATTGGACTTCGATCACTATCATAATTGAAATTAGGATCATGTGCTTCTGATGAAGATGAGGGAAGGTTTTTCTTTAACCATGATTGATTTAACCACTCCAAATATTATGTCTCCCATGTGTGGTCCTGTTATTCTTGAGCATCTTAGTACAAATCCATGAAAATAGTTTCTTTTTCGTCGAATACCTTCTCTTTTCCTTCTACCATAGCTACCTTTTTTTTGTCGAGACTGTAGAAGATTCTCCTTTTAGTGGTGCCTTGGATGATTTTCCTCTATCAACATTTATCGTGTCAGTCGTAACATGGATATTCTTTTGTGGAAAGAGACATTTATTGTCCTCTTTCGTCCACCGATTTATATAAGCCATTGTATCTATCTCAATGTCAAGGAAGGAATCCCTTTTGCTTTTACAGAATTCAGGCATTGTTTCAACCGACAATTCAAATCCATCTAATAATTCCCATTTGAAAATTTGAAACATGCTGACATAGCGTTCTATGGCACATTGGACCCATAGTTTGCAGTTATGATTGATATTCTCTTGCTACTGCGAACCCAATTCAAAAATCATAGATGAACAAACCTTGGTTGACAATAATAAATTTACCAAACAAACTACATCATCACTCCAATTTCCTACCATAACACTAATAGTAATTAATTCCTTTCAATTAATCAGTAATTTGATTACTCCAAATCTTCCCTGAAGTGTTTCCAAAGTTCAGATCATAGACAATTTTTCAGGTAACTTGAGGCTGTGAAATTCTTTAAGCCAGAGAGTGATTTTCTTAAGTTCTTCATTATTGTTGGCTATCACAGAGGTAGCAACTCCGTCTGGGCCATATAATTGTGTAAAAGAATTTGGGATAATATGATTTTTGAACTCTAAACTTTGATAATCCCAAGGCGTCAACAATGTTCACAGATATTGCAATGTCCTTTCAACACATTGAGAAGCTCTTGTCTAGGGCTTCTTTTGACAATTGCCATTTTTTATTTCCCAATCTACAAATGGTTCAAAGAGTTCATACTGGGGAAATGAATCTGTTCCTACAAAATTTTCATCATTTCTCTGTAGAAATGCAACATCAAGTTCTTCAAAAAGATCGGGAATTCTTAATGACTTTAGAAACCTTCCTACCCTTTTGGTCATATTTATTTCATCCAAATCCAGCATTTTAGCAGAAGTAAAAATAGCGAAGGAGAAATATATACCTCCAATGATCTGATAATAATTCAAAGTTTGCAAAACCTGGATCATGGATTCAGTATACTCTTTAGTCCAGTAATCATCTAGAGTCTTGAAATAAAGTTTTACCTTCATATTTGGCAGAGGATATACCTTTACCAATTCTTCATCTAGACCCAACAAGACACCAACATTTTTGGACTACCAAGCTTGACATTTGTGTATCCATTGATTTCTTCTCATTCTCATTCCAATAATCTTTTTAATTTCTTTGACCACATCACCAAGAATTAATTCAAGAATCTGAAATCTTTTTACAAAAGTTTTGAAGTTATCATCTACATGGGTCTCACCAGGAATAACAAAAATATCAATTCTTTGGTTATGAATATGGGCCTTATTCATTGCTCTAGTAAGAGAGTTGGCTAAATACCTCGCACCCATTCAACATCCAAATCATACATTTGAAACCATATCTGCCATGCCAAAAGTCTACCTCTTGCGAGCTGTTTTGATATCTTGGCTGATAAGAAATACTTGAAATTCATTGATTCTGTTCTTATGAAGAACTTGGTAGGGGCCAAATATAATTCAAATTTTTGTATGCCATTAAAAATGGCAAGAGTTTATTTTTCTACTAGAAAATAATTTTTCTGTTGAATTAGGAATTCTCCAGATGCATATGCACATAACATTTCTTCTCCCGTCTCTTCCTTTCTTTGAAAAATGTTGGTTTCCCAAAAATTATCAGACGCATCAATCTAAAGGATGAGAAATCCATTACCTGGCGGTTTGAGCTCGGGGAGATTTTTTCATTCAGATTTTAACATTTGAACTATTGTTGTAGCTTCTGATGACCATCCAGAATGCAAATGACATCTAATTGGAGCAATATTTTCTGACATTCTAGGAATGTATATATGCAAATAATTTAATATTCCTAGAAAACACTGAATCGGTTTATTATACTGTAACTGATCGGGGAATTCAGATAATTTTTTTAAAACATGGGGTTGCATCTGAATTTTACCATTGATAATATGGATACTCAAAAAACCAATACTATTTTGAAATAGAAGCATTTTCTTTTCTAACAAAACAATACCATGCTACTTTGCTTCTTCAGGAAATATCTGTAAATGCTTCATATGTGATTCAAGATCCTGACTGTGAATCAAAATGTCATCAATATAGACAACAATATAATCATATTTACCAAAAATATAGTCCATTCACCGTTGAAAGAAAGATGGAGCATTCTTCAGACCAAATGGGACTACTCTCCATTGGAAAAAACCTGCGAGACATGTGAATGTAGTTTTGTGACGATCTTCGTCTTTGATTTGTATCTGGTAATAACCAAATTTCATGTCGAACTTACTGAAGATATTGTTATTCTGAATTTTTTTCATAATTGTTTCCTATTGGGGTAGAGGATAGTTGAAGCCCTTTGTGATTGCATTCAATGGTTTATAATTAATGACCATTCGATCATTTCCTCTGACTATCTCTGACTGATTTCTTACCAGGAAAGCAGAACAAGAATAATGAGAATAACTCGGTTTGATTAACTTGAGATTTAAGAGTTCTTCAATCTTCTTTTTTATTTCTTTTTCATCTATTGGAGTACAGATTATAATCTTTCATGTAACCCCATTGTCATGCAGAGTAATTATTTCTTGTTGAGGACTTTCTATAGTCCAGAATGCTTGCAGATTTTCAGAACAACATTTCAACAATTCATCATAAAGAGAAATTTGTTCAGGAGATCAATGAGTATTTCTATTTGCTTTTTGTTCGGGCGTTGTCTGACTCTTTTCTTCATAGATCTACAATACTTCTTGCCAATCATGAGATTCTTTCTGGGGTTTTTTTATGCCAGCCTTGTTTTGGCTATTTCCTTTTTTAGCTTTTGAATTAGCCAAACTCAGTCTTGGAACTAAGATTTCCTTCTCTTTTATATTCAGAATAACTTTGTCATCACTAATTGTAACTGGCAACACAGAATTAATAAATGGCATTCCAAGAAACAAACTTGCAGAGGCATCATAGTGCTGAATTGTAGAGATTTTTACAATACTCCCCCCTACTCTTAAAGATGCGTTATCAACATAGTGGGTGAGATTGACAAAGTCACTAATGGTCTTAGAAATCATAATATTTTGTAAAGGCTTCCATAATCCTTTGAATAAAGATGGGCATGGTAAGTTATTGGAGCCACCTGTACCAATGAACACATCCACAATGATCCATTCACCTTTAACTTGGACTTCAATAGGAATATAGAGAAGATTGTTAGTTTTAACAATCTTTTTGAGAAAATAAATTTCATCGAGATTAATAGATGTGTGAACGGGCAAAGATGAAGATGACTGAGAAACTGTCTTTGGGTAAGGACAAAAATAATTCAACGTGAATTGTGGAGGCGGAGAATTTAAAATGGAGTGTGAATTCTTAGTATCTTGTTTGGTAGATAGAGAGGGAGCAGTAGACATAGCAACATCTGAAATGGATTCAGATGTCTCATCAGTGTATTCATCGAAGCTACACTCATCACTAAAATGAAAGTCAGCTTCATTTTTAGATGTAGAACAATCATAGCAAATATTCATTTTCTGGCATGTGTCGGGAACTGACTCAGTATCTGACAAGGAAGCATCAGTTAAAATATATACATCTGATACTTCATCTTGGGAATGAACAATTGACCAATTATCTACAAAATCATAAATCTCTATACACACTTTCAACTTGTTGGAAGAGCTTCCTTGACATTTTCTGGCGAAGTGACCTTCTTGTTTGCATATAAAACATGCATTGTCTCTTTTCGGTTGCCTGCACTTTTTCAAATATTTAAACTTGCGGAATGGCTTTCTAGTATTGGCTACTCCCTTAGGCCTTAATTTTCTATATCTTTTGGATTTTCACTTTTTGAATGGTTTCCATGGTAATACAAAATGACAAACATCAAGACCATGAGAAAAATCTTGAGATTTCTTCTGCCAACAAAGATATTTAACTTTTTCTTGACACCGGAATAAGAGATCTATCCGATAAGTCTAGTCAATCTTTTTTCCCTGGACCTCCAGATATTTCATTATCATATCACCTAGATTACCAGGCAATTTTGGCAAGAATGAAATCTTCTGAGTAGAATCATTGGTAAGATTAGCTTTATAGATTTTAGCAATATAATCATTACCAAACTGATCTAAAAACTTTAAGTCCTTCAATTCCATTCTTGTTAGATATGTCAAAATCTATTTCTTTTCATCTGCTAGTTTGGGGACAAATTGGGTTTTGAGTAGCAATTCTAATGTAGCTAATCCTACATCAGCTACATGAATCCGTTCTTCTTCTTATGGCCCCATCCACCAGTCATATACATTTCGGCCATTCATTTTTCTGCTGAGGCAAAAATTGATAGAATATCTAATTTAGAGACAATTTGCATTTGATATAGGGCACCAATCCAAACTCTAATGGATTTAGCTGGATTTGTAGATTTTTGTAAGTCTAGAACATATCCAGTGGCATTGGTTGCAAACAAGTCTTCTTCAACCGTTGGGTAGTTATGGACTTCATGAAGTACATTGGCTTTTTGGAGAGATGGAAAAATGAAGGAGGGGAATTTAGAGGAAGCATTTTCTAAAGTGGCTATCTCACTTTTCGATTTATGAAGACTTAATGATTTTGTTGGCTCTAGTCTGTGTTCAGCTTGGGTGCTGGATTCAGCTTCACTACCATCTTGCTTTTTATCTATATCCCAATAGTTAGGAGTATCCATAGAGATAGAAAATCTGGGAACCTTTGAATCTTCATTTTCTTCTCTTTTTTCTTTTTATCTTTTGCTTCTCTTCTTGCTTTTTCTTCTTGTTGTTCATCATGGAGAAGCTTAATATTAGCTAGAATTTGCTCAGACTGGGATCCTAATCATCCAAAACTTCCTCTGCATATGCACACCTTGTGGTAAGGTAATTACCAATCTGATAGGTTTGATCTAAATTAGTGGTGTTTAATGCATTATTCTCTATTAAGGGAGCATAGTCAGCTCGGGTCAGAGGTTCTTTTGATACAGAAGTGGTGGTGCAAAATTTTGTATTAGGAGGCCATTTCCCACCTTTTACAAAATGATGATTTGCGTATTGGCATTCTTCAACAGGAGGAAAATGGGTATGAGAAATACGGTGCATTTTATTTGCAGCTAAAAAAGGTTTAGATTCAGGTATATATAGTTCAGTTGGTGACAATTGTGGTTCAGAAAGATTGATTGCTTCGACTGGAGGGAGATTTACGCATCTTGAAGAAGAGGCTTCAGTAGAAGGTACAGGGATTACATAACGTCACGGCCTGACGATAGGTCTAGGAATCTGTGGTTTTGGAGGAATAAGCTTTACTTAACCATTATTAATCAAGATTCTTTTGAGTTTTGACTCAGGCTTCCAACTATCTGCAATCAACTTATATTGAAAATAACAATTGCTTGGCAATTCAGTTTGGTCATAGAGAACACCTTCAACTTGAGCATTTGAAAGACCAATAGTAACACAATCCTTTAGAATAGGCTGTTTCAGTTTAGGATGGGCGGTGTTGGTTAGTTGAAAAGAAGCTCGAACCAGTGTAGAAAGATACTCACTATCTTCTATCATTTGAAGACCTTGAACTCCTACCAAGAGTTTCCAACAATCTTTAAGATGGACATCATTTAAGCTGATTGAGTAATCAGGGAATATTGTACTATATTGACATCCTGTGGATAGATTACCCAAAATGGTTCCTATCCTTGCATGGTCATAAGTCTAGTGATAGGTACCAAAGACTTCAGTAATGCAGGGAGTATTTAATCCATTTCGGAACAAAGGAGAAAGACCAATTCTAATACCACCAAAATGAAGATAGGAATACTTATGATTGTCTACATACTGCCAAAGTTTCTTGATCTCATCATCATAAAATAGATTTAAGGTGACTATTTGGACTGCTGGACCAGAAATTTTTGTAGTAACTTCCACTTCTTTCAAAAAATATTTTCTTTTAAAAACAAATGACATCAACAGTTTATAAACATCGGTAGCATGGAGAGCAAGAGGATTCCAGCTCTCAGGATTCGTGACTGCTTCAAAATTTTAAGTAGATATCAGATCAAATTCAACAGTTCGAGAAAATACTTCAGTTATGACTTTACGATCAATAACAGAGAAAGAGCATAATATATTTTCCATAGTTACAAACTCTACCAGAGATTGACTAAAGTAGTGTTTATCTACTTAGCAATTGTAGAACAAGAGCTTTTCGAAGGCTTCCTAGCTAGCTTTAGACTCTGTCTATAGTTTATAACTCAGGACCAGAATAGGGCTCCAATACCAATTGAAATGATGGACTCAGTAATTTACTTGAACCTCTGAAGAGTATGTTGAACCTCTGAAGAGTATGCTAAAATTCCTCACATCATCCACCAGCTCGAGAAATATCAGAACACACGACTCCTTCATTCTTCAAACTGAAGTCATAACTAAAGTCTCTTCTCGAACTGTTGAATCTGATCCGGTATCTACTAAAAATTTCGAAGCAGTCGTGAATCCTGAGAGCTAGAATCATCCTACTTTCCATGCTAGTGATGTTTATAAACTGTCGATATAGTTTGTTTTTGAAAGAAATTATTTTTTGAAAGAAGTAGAAGTTACTATAAACATTTATGGTCCCGCAGTCCAAATAGTCGCTTTAAATCTATTTTCTAATGATGAGATCAAGAAATTTCAAGAGTATGTAAATGATCATAGGTATTCCTATATTCATTTTGGTGGTATTAGAATTGGTCTTGCTCCTTTGTTCCGACATCGATTAAATACTCCATGCATTGTTGAAGTCTTTGATACCCATCACCAGACTTATGACCATGCAAGGATAGGAACCATTCTGGGTAATCTACCCACAGGATCTTAATATGGTACAATATTTCCCAGCTTAAATGATGTTCATCTTAAATATTGTTAGAAAATCTTGGTAGGAGTTCAAGGTCTTCAAATGATAGAAGATAGTGAGTATCTTTCTACACTGGTTCAAGCTTCTTTTTAGCCAACCAACACCAACCATCCTAAACTAAAACAACATGTTCTAAAGGATTGTGTTATTGTTGGTCTTTAAAATTCTCAAGTTGAAGGTGTTCTATATGATCAAACTGAATTGACAAGAAATTGGCATTTTCAATATAAGTCAATTGCAGATAGTCAGAAGCCTAAGTCAAAACTCAAAAGAATCTTGATTAATAATGGTCAAGTAAAACTTATTCCTCCAAGACCACAAATTCCTAGACCTATCGTTAGACCACAACGTTATGTAATCCCTATACCTTCTACTGAATCCTCTTCTTCAAGATGCATAGATCTCCCTCTAGTCGAAGAAGTCAGTCTTTTTGAACCACAGTTGTTGCCAACTGAACTATATATACCTGAATCTAAACCTCTTGTTACACTGAAATTTGTCACCATGACTATCTGCAGTTAATATGGCTCCATCAATAGTCATATTATCCTCCTTGTCAAGCCTTATACCTCTGCTCTCCATGTCCAACTTCAAAAAAGAGAGAAAGTCATTAAAAAGCATGTTTATCTCT
>APFE031329738.1:41019-63504 GCA_000404065.3 Pinus taeda
GTCATAAATTAGATAATAGGAGGATTAACAAATAGTATTATCAAAATATATAATATAATAATATTTTTAGGTAAAACATAGTATAGGGTTTTGACCAAAGGGTAAGAGAACTAATTAGAAATAATATTTAGATAAAATAAAATATAAAGAAAGAAGTTAGAATAGTTGATTTAATAAAAAAATTTTACCACCTATAAGACTAAAATGAAATATTAATATTATATTTTAATATTAAGTGTTTAATCCTATTCATATCACCAAAAATAAAAATAATTTAAGAGAGCCATAAACTAATCAAAAAGGGGATTAACCAAATAAAAAAAAACAATAAATAAATAAACAAATAAACTTTTAGGAAGAAAGTGCAAGAATCTAGCATCTGCTGATACTCCAACCATCATCTCTATTTAAATTAACAGGCCTCTTTTCAATTTCTAAGGCCTCCCTGAATTTACGATGATTAAAATGGTCAATCCTCGCAATGACCTTAGCCTCTTCAATGCAGATGTGATGATTTGTATTTTGTGCATGCTCTGCTAGAGCCTTGAGATTTGAGTCACTTTTTCTGGCCTAGAGCCTTGGTCATCACCCAAAATGGAATGATATCTTAAGAGCAGTAAAATAACAGGGAAACAATGAAGTAGAAGAAATTAGTTAAACAAGCCCTTAACTAGACCCCTACTATCCATGACATGCATTTCGTCAAAAATTTCACAAACATGTAATCTATAGGTGTAAACAACATAATTAAGCATAGGGATCTCATACTTATATGAGAATTGCTAAGAACCATTGTTACCACATGTATTTTTCCTCATTATCATCTATTAGGTCATATATACATTGTCCATTCATTTACAAGTAAAAACATACTGAGAGTCATACATAGTTGTTGTCATAAAACATACATATAACTATCATAGTAACAACAGAAATATTGTAAATATATCAGCCATAAATTTCACATATAAACCAATATATTTACACATGAAAATGAAGGGACTGAAATTCTCACTAATGAATGAAAAAACCAACCGGAGATGGGACTACCATGTTCCACCCGACCATAGATTGGCTGAGCCAAGTCTCTCTTCAGCCAATCACCCTCATGCCATATTCCAAGCATGAATGTGGGACTCATAACCAACCAAAAACAACCAAACAAGCATGGATGCTACCTGATTTCTACACCGAGAGGAATTTGAGTGCCTCCTAGTCTCTCAGGCTTTACCGTAATCCATAGTCTAATCCAGGGATCGCTAGGCCCTACACCGAGACCCACTCTCCAGGCTTTACCATACATCCCATCCCGGGATTGCTAGGCCCAATGAAGAGAAATACACCTCTTGGATTTATCATATATCCTGTCATTCACCAACAAGGATTCCTAGGCCCACCGAGGCACACAATCCTAGTTTTACTGCAACCCACAGACTAGCTCATGGGTTACTAGGCTAGTGGCTTTACCGTGATCCACAGTCCAGTTCAGGGACCACTAGACCATGTGTTTTTCATTTTTCAGATCCACACCACTTAGCTTCAAATCCATAGAAAATCCATCTCAACTGAAGTATGAGAACCCATCTCATCAAGGCTATCATGAAATCGCAAGGCTAGGCTGAAAACACTATCACACCTGGAAAAACCCATGCCATGAAAGAAAAAAACCACATCTAACACCATGCATGCCAAATATAGCAAGGAAAATACACATGCAAATCAAAACCTACAATGAATCCTATTGTAGTTGCTTGATCCTGCCTTTCCTTGTTGGATCTTGCCTTCTTTGTCTTTCTTGTTCTAATGCCAAAGTGCTCCAAGAAAACTCTAAGTGCCCAAGAGTGAGTGAGAGAGAGAGAGAATAATGAGAGAGCTCCAAAACTGAATTGACAAAGGTTCCTAACTAATCCTCAAGCCTTTTTATGAATGATGCCTCTATTTTCTTCATTTTCCATTATTTTCCTTCATTTTCCTTCTCACATGCAACATGCGACCTTTCACCTACATTTTCTCCTAATTTCCATTATTTTCATAAATAAATATGTCAAAAATGACATTTTGCCTTTCCAAAGCCTTATTCATTGCCTTTTCCAATTTTCTTAGCCATAAGCAACCAAATGGACACCCCCTAGGATGTCTTGCCCAATATTCAGCTTGGAATAAGTGTCCCATCAACCGTGGTTATTATTTTTAACTTTTATTATATGGAATTTTCATCAGGGCTGTTATAGAACCCTTCCCCTTTGGGGACACCATCCTTGGTGTTCAATCACAATATACCTCAACAAAACGTTGGAGGAAAACATACTGCTCATGGAGATTTATAACATAACTTGATGCAATATTTACAATGATCACCGTGCTGAGTGCCAACCCACATGACAACATAACAACATGATAACATAGTAATATGGCAATATAAGAACATGACAATCATAATGAAAAGACACCCATACTACTTATTGGAGCTTTATAACATAGGTCATGGCGGTATTTACATCCATATACATATGTACATATAACAATATCACCAAAACATATACCAAGACACCATATCAAAACATATACCAAAACACCATATCAAAACATATACCAAAATACCATATCAAAACATATACGAAAACACCCTATCAAACTACTTTTCCTCAACCAGAAAACAATGAAGGATACATGGCCCGCATATAATCTGCCATCTCCCATGTAGCTTCATTAATCCCAAAGTGCTTCAACTACACTTTAACTTGCTCAATTTCTTGGTTCTAGAGCATAAGCACCTTTTTTTGCAATACACACTGAGGCTCCAGTTAGAATTCTCCATCTGGTTCCACCGGCAATACAGACCAGTCAATCACATGATCAGAATCCTTAACATATTTATTAAGCAATGATACATGGAAAACATCATGTACTTTCACTATCAGAGGCAATGCAAGTTGATAACCTACTGGCCAATCCTCTCAATGATACTTGAAGGGTCCACAAAACCGTGGTGTCATCTTAGCACATGATCCAATATGTAAGGAGCTCTTCTTTGGTTTGATGCACAAGTACACTTGTTCTCCAACTTGGAACTCCTTGAAAAAATTGTTCATATCTTCATAGCTCTTCTTCCTATCTTGTGCTTCGTTTATATTCTTCTTGATTACCTGCATTTCTTGTTCCATGTCTGCCAACATGTCTGGTCCAATCAACACCCTATTAACCAGATCACTCCAACTGATAAGAGTATTAAAACTTCGCCCATACAATGCCTCAAAAGGACTCATCCTCAATGAATCATGATAACAATTTTTGTATGTGAACTCAACCAAGGGAAGATAATCCTCCCACTTCCATTGTTGATGCATCACATACATCGTCAACATGTCCTCCAATATATTGTTGATCCTCTTTGTTTGTACATCTATCTGCGGATGATAAGTTGTACTAAAGGCCAACTCTATGCCCAAGCTTGTAAATAACTCCTTCCAAAACATGGAAGTGAACTTTGCATCCATGTCTGACACAATATTTTTTGCAACACCATGCAAGCTGACCACATCTCTGATGAATACTTGTGCCACATCACTAGCTGAGAATGTAGAATTCACTAGACTGAAGTGTGCAACCTTTGTCAACCTATCCACAACAACCATGATGGAATCATGTTGTCTCACTCTCTTTGGAAACCCTGTGATGAAGTCGATGGAAATGAAATCCCATTTCCACTCTAGAATCGTGATTGGTTGTAGTAGTCCACCTGGATGTTTACACTCTCCATTTATTCACTGACAATCAAAATACCTAGCCACAAACTCTGCTACATCCCTCTTTAGATTCAACCAATAATAAAATTTCTTCGTTGTAGTCAATGTCTTTTGATAACCTGGGTGACCTGAATAAGGTTTCGCATGAAACTATCTCAAGATCACCTTTTTGAGCTCACTTATATCTGACACATTTATCATGTCTCTAAATCTAACCAATTTGTCTTCCATAAGACAATAGTCCACATCCCGTGCACCTGCACCTATACCTGTACTTCTACCTAACTAGTACTCTACTGCAACTTGTGCACAATCTCCATATACTTGACATCTTGCTAACGTGCCTGCAAGATCCCATCTTGTAAGTCTGTCCCATACGAACTCATAGCCACCAAGTGATTTACCTATACCTGCCTAATGAGAACATCTGCCACCTTTTTCTCTTTACATTTGATGTACCTGATCTCGAAATCAAAATTGTTTATCATGGCCAACCATCTAGCCTTCTAGGTCTTTAGATTTGGCTAGTCAAACAAATACCTCAACCCAATATGATCATTCAGTAGTACAAACCTCCTTCCAAGAAGATCACACCTCCACATCTTCAATGGATGTATGATCACTGCTAACTCAAGATAATGTGTTGGGTAGTTCTGCTCATGCGTGTTTAGTTTCCGTGACTCATAGCATACCACCTATCCATCTTGTATAAAGACTCCACCAAGTCCTCTCCTGCAAGCATCTGTGCATACTACAAACTCTTTGTCTAGATCTACAATCTGTAGCACTAGTGCATGTGTCAACAACTGCTTAAGATGCTCAAAACTAGCCTCACACTCCTTTTTCCATTCAAACTTCTTACCTTTCCTCTCCAATGATGTGATAGGATAAGTAATCTGCAAGAAGTTCCCGATGAACCTCCTATAATAGCCTTACAACCCCATGAAATATCTCACCTCATCCACACTCATAGGAGATACCCACTCAATGATGGCTCTTATCTTCTTTGGATCTACCACAATGCCCTCCTTGGAGACAACATGTCCCAAGAAGTGTACCTCAGTTTGAAAAAAACTACATTTGTTGAGTTTAGCATACAACTAATGCTCCCTCAACAACCTCAACACTGCTGCTAAATGCTTGACATGCTCTTCCTCATTTTTAGAATATACTAATATATCATCAATGAACACAATAACAAAATTATCTAAATATGGATGCAACAGGCTATTCATCAAGCACATAAATGTAGTTGGAGCATTAGTTAGGCCAAACGGAACTACAACAAACTCATAATGCCCATACTTGGTCTGGAAAGTTGTCTTGTCAATTTCCTCCTCTTTGATCTATACCTGATGGTATCCAAATCTTAGATCAATCTTCGAGAACAATGTCTCTCCCTTCAACTGATCGAACAAGTTATTAATCCTCGATAAAGGGTACCTGTTCTTTGATGGTCACTTTGTTCAACTTCTTGTAGTCAATGCACAATCTGAGAGTACCATTCTTCTTCTTCATAGACAATATCGGTGCACCCCAAGGTGATACACTTGGCCAAATATCCCTTGTCCAAAATTTCCTTCAGCTGAAACTTTAACTCTACCAACTCAGGTGTGCTCATCCTGTAAGGTGCTTTTGATGTTGGATCTACCCTTGGCACTAACTCAATAAAAAATTCTACCTCCCTGTGAGGTGGAAACTCTGTAATGTCCTCAGAAAATACATCTTGAAACTACTGCAGAACTAGGTACCTGCTCAACACGTTTGCATCCTCAACCTCATTACACTGCAAATAACATACACCCTTTCTTACGATGACTTTTTTCCTACATAGATGTCACCATCCTAACTGATGTGGTTTTCTTCTTACCTTGCAAGACTCTTGGTTCTCCACTATCATTAACACACTCAATGGCTTTGTCATAACAATCCACTTTGGTCCTATGAATATACAACCAATCCATGCCCAACAACATATTGTAGATTCCAACAATAATACATTCAGTTGTGCTACAATAGACATACCATTCAAATCAAATGCACAAGCTCTTACCCAGTGATGTACTCGCTTCTTTGTACCTATAGCCAACTGCACTAACCAAGATTCTACATGAAATTCCTTACTTAAACCACCCTTATCCACCAATTCAGGACTAACATAGCTATAATTAGATATATGTTCAATAAAAATAGAAATAACTTGATCATAAATTTTACCATTCATCTCAATGATAGATTCTTAGTGCTTTGCCTATATGTTGTTCATGGTTGCTTAAATACGAAGAATGCTCTAACCCACATCCCCAATAGTATGCGTCTCCTGTGCATTATATATTATAGGCCTACCATCCTGATTCTATGGACAATATCTCCTAAGGTGTTGCTCACCACATGTCCAACACTCCAACCGACCAGTGCCCTCACCTCTATGCTGTTGTTGTGACCCATGTCGCTGTCTAGCTACATTAAACTTCTTTTGCAGTGCCATATTTTCTTTCCCATTTGCATTATGAGGCCTTGCTCTCCTAGGCTGCTTTACCTTTGTCTTTCCATTTCCATCCTTGCTGAGATTCATTCTTACACTTTGATTGTTGATAGAAATGCTTCAATTTCCCAATGACTTCCTTAGGTGACCGAGGCTCATCATACTCAATTAGATCTCTGACTGCTAATGGTAAACCATTGACAAATTGTTGAACTTTAGCCTTCTCATATATAAGATACGATACATACTTCAATAGCTCTAGAAACTTGGTCATATACTCTTCATCTGTCATTTCCCCCATCTTTAGCCCATATAATTCTTTGGCCTTGTTGTCATAGTACCTTTATGACAAGTACTTCTTCCTTAAAAGCCTCTTGAACTCCCACCAGCTCAAGTCATATGTCCTGATGTCTCTGACCCACTTCACATCTTCCCAACAAATTCCTTCTTTACCTTTCAAGCTGAAGATAGCTATTATGGCCTTCATGTTATATGTGTACTCATGCAACTCAAATAATTTGTTCATCCAAAGTAGCCAAGCCTTTGAATCTTTCGGCTTCTTCACATATACATCAAAAGTAGGTGGAATTTCCTTCTTAAATTCATCTAGAAAGTATCCCCTATCACTCATCTGTAAGGATGATAACAATGATGATCATGATGTCTGTCAGAACCAGAACTAGAATAGTACATGTACTCATCACCTTGCCTATCAATAGTATCTAACATCCTTCCATCTCTCATTGTGTCATCTCTACCTGACTTCTATCTACCAGGAGACCTACTACCATATGTCCCATTAGTTCTATCCTCTTGTCCATGGCTGATCCGAAGTGGCCCTTGTCATTACAGTTTTGAAAAACTTTGAAGGAGTATTGCATTAACCTCCACTTGTTTCTCTTGCACCTGTATGTTCCAGTCATTATCTGTCTTACAACTCCTTATTTCTTCCTTCAAGCTTATCAACATTTCTACCAAACTAGAAGAGTGCCCACCACGCGACTCATCTGATTCATAGGGAGAGTTCTTGAAGTCTACCATCATGCTATTCATTTTGACCTTCCTTCCTTCAAGGCATATTATGTTAGATAAACCAAATCATAACAAACCAATGTACCTCATTATAATTTGGGGAGGTTATCATCCAAATCAACGTGATACATGTATAACATAATCATAATATATATACATATACAAATAAGTGCATCAACACATAAACATCATTCTAGTTAGAATCTAATCATCAATGCACGACCATATCGACTACACATACCATGACCTCATGCATGACAACAACAACTATTGCGCCACTGTACACATGGCCACATGCAACATCAACATGCATAAGCAATGGTAAGAAACCACACACACGCATGGACGCATGTAATCAAACATAAGCGAACAATACTTGTAACCAAACCTACAAGAATGAAACCTAACATACAAGAATGTAACCAAGCGACATATAGCAACATGTAAGCGACATATAACAACATGTAACTAGTCATAGCCTCACGACAATTCACTCCACAATAACAATGTCAAGTTCCTTATGAAAACATCACTACAACCATGATAAACATTATGCAATGCAACAAGCACATGGAATGCAAGTGTAAGGGACAAACATGAAACTAACATGCATGCTTGACCAACACACACATTCCATCGAGTCTAAGGGGTGAACCATGCTTTGATACCACTTTGTAACATGCTCCTCCCACATCTACCCAACTAACTAGCCAACCAAGGTAAACATGCGACGAGAGGCTACTATGGTTGGATTCGACCTCCTATGTGACCTTAAGGAAACAAAATTGATAGAAACACAACACACACACCTTCCACATCAGCTACATGACCCCTGAGAACCATGGAAACACTTCAGGAAACTTGCACTTGGGTCCCACTGAAAATCCTAATCACTTTCCCTTTGGATGCTCTCATGCTATGGGAATGCTAGCATACAGGGACCTCTAGACGCTCTCATGGGCCTGCATGCTTGCGTCCAGGACCAATTTGTCCAGTTTTGTGCCAGTGTCCTTGGGATTTGAGCCACTTTTTCAGGACCAAAACCCATGTCACTGTCCATAATGACTGATATCCTAAGAGCAGTAAAATAGCAGGGAAAAAATAAAGTAGAAGAAATTAGTTAAACAAGGTCTTAACCAGACCCCGACTAGCCATGACAGACATTTCGTCAAACATATCACAAACATGTAATCTACATGTGTAAACAACATAATTAAGCATAGGGATCTCATACTTATCTGAGAATCTTTAAGAACCATTCTTCCCTCACATCTTTTGCTACATTATCATCTATTACGTCATAGAGACGTTGTCCATTTATTTACAAGTAAAAACATATTGAGAGCCTACATAACTAATGTCATAAAACATACATATAACCAACATAGTAACAACATAAATGTTGTAAATATATCAGCCATAAAATCCACATATAAACTAGTACATTTACACATGAAAACCAAGGGAATGAAATTATCATTAATGAATTCAAAAACCAACCAGAGATGGTCCACCTAACCATAGGTTTCATAAGCGAAGTCTCTCTTCAGCCAATCACCCCCATGTCATATTCCAATCATGAATGTGGGTCTCATAACCAACAAAAAATAACCAAACAAGCATGGATGCTACCGGAGTTCTCCACCTACACTGTTGTTGGGTGCAACTTTTGGGCATACTTTAGATACCTCTTTCCTCCATTTTTTCCCAGTTTACCTTTGAACCCATGAGCTTTATGTCCTAATTATCACTTTTCCTGGTTATAAGAAGAAACTCTTGTTGCGACATATTATTTTTCCATTTTTTTTAAATATGAATGAAGTGATATATTTTTTATGGATAACCAAGGTAAGTGTGGAAGACGTTATCTGGCTCTTTTTCTTTCAGGTGTTTCCCATGAATTCAAGGCCAAAGGATGGAGATTTGTGTTGTTAATTCACAAATATGTTTTGAGGATTTGCTGTTACACACCATTGTTATTACACCTCAAGTTGTTGTTACATCGTGAGATGTTGTTACACCACAACTGTTAAAGACCGTGGGTGCTATTCCACGAGACAACTGTCGAGAAGCATGAATATCTATGGGTGGTCAAATAATCTAGGTGGTTATGATTTTAGAAAATGATATAACTTGAATAGGCCTTGTATTTAGAAACTATTTTCTTTTAATATTTATTAGCATGAGAATCGTAAGATTCTCATGACTGATATGTTCCCTATTTTGGGCATGTAAACTTTATAAAAGGATTCAGTTACATGGAAGGGAATAGGAAACACGAGATAGTACCATCATTTTGATTATGTAATTCACAACTATTTTAATACAAGAACATCGTTGGTGATGATTTTATAGATTCTGTATTGAATTCCTAACTAGTTCTTAATTAATGCTTGTGCCTTGCTAGGGAGGAAGGGCCCTCCTCTTTAGTAGGGATCACATTAGTAGTTGTAGCAGTAGATTATTTATTTCTTTTTCGCAAGTGTGAAGTTATTGTTGTCGTTGTATAATTCATAGAGCCGATTTACTTATGTTTTTCATATTTATGATATGTTGTTACACAGGATTAATTTAAGTTGTAATATTTGATTAGTTGGTTTAGTCATTGATATTATGTGTGGCATGCCCATTACTTGGTAAAACATGAAGTGTGGTTTCATTCCTATAGAATGTTTTTTTTTTTTTTTGCATGAGTGTTTAATTTCTACAACTAGTTCAGTGACATTTCTTTCTGTTCTTTACTTCTCTCCTTGGCTATTATGTATCAGCATAGATAGTGTAGACACCTTTGAGATAAAGAGACCTACCTTGGTTAACAATTAAATGGTTGTAGTTCAATCAAGTAAACAATGATTAAACTGGCACAACATTTTGGCACCTTTGTCGGGGAAGGTAGTTGACGGTATATTAAGCCAAGTGTGTCTTGTTAATATAGTGTTTCTAGTGCACAAGTGTTGGGTGGTAAGACGAGAGGTAAGAAAATGCACACCACTTTAACATACCTGGGTGGGCTCACCACTGTGATCATTAGGACACTTAGGTTGTGTGAAATTTTTTTATTTTCTTTAGACGTGTTTTTAGTTTTACAGGTGCTGGGCAGTAACGAGAGCTAAGAACCTGCACATTGCTCTAATATATCTGAGTGGGCTCACCAATATAGAAGCTGAGACACTTGTGGTGTGAAACAAACGAACATAGGGTCCATGTGTAAGGTGTAGGAGTAGTAGAGATACCGAAACACAACCACTCTAATAAATCATAGGAAAAGCTTCTCATCAAAGGAACAAGAAGAACGCAGATTTGGGGAGAAAAACATTTATTCAAGAGCTAATCTCAAAAGCAAAGAAAGAACAGTCAAAATCATAGAGGGATACAAGAAAAATAGGGCCACAAAAAGTTGTTACACCCATAGTAAGGCTAGAACCATCTAGTTCTTTTGTCTCCAGACCTCATCATCCTCAAACTAGTGTACCCACTCCCAAAACCATAGACTCAATTCAAGACAACATAGGGAAACTAGTGGTTAGGACCATAGGTTTTAGGGCCAAGGGGAAACTAGTGGGGAACATAAAGGGCCTGAATCAGAAGAGCATTCATTTACTTATCAATATCTAGATTCGGGCAGCGTAGTGAAACAGCCAGCCCTAGAGCAACCTAAGCTATCATCTCACAAATCTTCACCCACAGGATAGTCACCTACACAATCTGAAGAAGGAAACTCATCACAGTAAGATTCAGGAGGATCAACAATGGGGGACAACAATAACAATAACAACAACAAAACAGATGCCACCATTACCACCGTTGAGTTCCCAATAGGTGACATAAGGGGTGAAGATCCCATGAAAAACATTCCTTTGTCACCTCTTCCATCTTTTCAAGGAATGATTGTTTGAATTTGATGTCTTATGCAGGAGCTATTATTATAATTCATATGCTCACAAGCTGAAATTTTTCCCTGCCACTCTAAAAGGAGCAGCAATGAGATGGTTTATGGGACTAGGTTATGCTATTATTCGAACATGGGGTGACATGAAAGGTACATTCCTATCCAAGTATTAGGACTATTGTTGGACCAGGGACCTCAGGGAAGAAATATTCAGGATGACACAAAAGGAGGAAGAAATCTTGGAGGATTATGTGGAATGATTCCATTATAACTTGCAGAGATCTAAACATAGTGATTTAGATCCATAAATATTGAAAACCATATTCATAAGGGGAATGAGAGATGACTTCCTTGATACCCTAAATCTACTGGAAAGGGAAACATATCTTAAGAATCATTTGATGAGATAATAATTCTCTACCTAAGATGCTTGAGAGGGTCATCGAGAGGAATAATCATGGTATAGGATGCCTCTATCATAATACATAAATATGCAAATGGAGATGTGACCAAAGCTGAGATCGGAAATATGTTCAAAAACCTTAAAATTGATCTCCTTAGTACCTTATCTGCTCAAATAATGATGACACAAGTGAAGAAAGCACAAGATGAAGCTAATACAACTTTAGCTATGTTATGCCTGAAATACAGGGAGAAGCATTCCCTGAAGGAATGCAGAGTAAAATAGCATAATCTTGTGCAACATTTGTGATCTAGAACATTCTACAGGTTATTTTACGGAGCTTCCCAGACTAAAAAAAGTGCTCAAAGAATCAAGTGAGGAAGTCCAGTCTTCCTATTTCATTGGATCCATGAAACCATGGCAACCAAAACCCCCGGGTATGTCTCAAGACTTCTCTTCTTTTAATCCATGAGATAATATATATAATTCTCAACAATTCCTTTGGCAGTATTCTACTCCTTCTCTAGCATAGTTTCCTTCACCTTGGAACCAACAGTCTCCCTCTCCACCTTTACAATACCTTCCATGTTAGCCATACCCTTGGACCCAGAATTGGAGTGGAAATTCCCTAGGTTTAGCCCCTCCTGCATGCTAATGAAACAACAATTACAAATGCCACATCTTCAAACACTTGCTGCTACACCTCCTATATGATCCCAATTACTTATGAAACCTAACGCTAACAAAAAAAATAAGGTAACCTAGAACATTGAGGCCCCGACTACCTTCCAAACTTATTACATCACTCTTATTAGATGTAACTAAATTCATCTTCAGTCAGGGAAAGTGATTAACCCAAAACACTCTCTTATTATCACTGAAGAAGAGTGTGAGTCACTGTTATAGCTCCAAATCTCATTATTATGGTTTGTGATGCTGCACTCATGGCCTAAGGCAACCCCTCCTTCCAGACCTGGTCCAAAATTTAAAAAACAGTGTTTTATCTCTTATACGTGACATTCCACTGAGTTAAACGCATGTATACGCAGGTAGGCATATACCCAACCCGCGTATATGTATTAAAACACTTAAAAAAATATAAAACTCCTTAATTTCGGGCGAAGATCACGGGTTTTACTTGCTGATCACCTGTTAGTGCCCATGGCCCAACTGTTCCCAACCAACTCCCAATTAAAAAACTACTTTGGGAGAGGTATAAAAAGACCTCAAAGGGAAGGCCTAAGGGAGGAGAGAAGAGAGAGAAAGGTTATTATACTGAGATTTTTCCCCTGACCAGGTCTGAAGACCCTGGCCTTTGCACTACCCCATTTGCAACAGGAAACCCTGTTTCCTTGTGTGTTGATGTTCATCCACATTATGACATATGAGTGAGCATGGAAGAGATATGCTAAAGGCTTGAGGCTGGACGAATCAAAAACGGAAGCTTTGATTGGAGCCCGCAAAAGGTACTCAGTGAAAATATCCCTTTTTACATTCTATGTCTATAATAAAGAAGCACGTCTGGTTCATGATATAATCCTCGTTATGTTTATGATACATAGTGGATGCATTGTGAATGGTTGTTTAAAGTTCATAACTAATACCTTCCTTTATAACATGAAGATGATTTCTTTATAAGTCTTTGTCCATATACTGCTGTGTTCTTTGGAATTGGTTGTTTTGTAGGACAAAGGAGCGAAAAGGACTTGAAGAAGGGTTTGGACCCCAAAGGACCTTCTCGAACATAGGACCTAAGGTACGTCCCTCTTACTATAGAATTTGCCTATAATAGCATAATGGCTATGTGAATGTGTGTTTATCTTTATAGATAACTTTCAGTCTGCTAGGGTTTCAACCCAAAATCCCTAGGGGAACATTTCCCTCAATAGAATTGGCGACTCCGCAGGGGACAATACTCTTGTTGTTCCTAGTTTGGGTGTTTTTCAAGCCAATCAGGGCTCAGTTGCCTGTTTGCTTGTTGTTACTGTCTGGTCTATTCTTGAATTCTAAGTTTTGCCAGTTTCTTCATTTTGTTTTTTATTTTTCTTGAAATCTTTCATATACGTTGTTTTTCTTAGTTACAGAAGTGTACGTACGCTTGTTTCCTGAAGTCAACCCGCGTATACGCAGGTTTGCTCAGGATCAGTCACGTATACACACAATTTGTACATAAGTACAGTCGCGTATATCTTGCAATTTTCAAGATTTATAAGTCTTTGTGTCTCTGAAGGTTTTGTCTGGTGGTTTGATTCAGTTTGAAACAGTCATTTTCCAGTATCAGTTGTTTGTTTTATAGCAAGCATCTTGCTCCAATTTCTCTCTGATTGTAAGGGGTATTGGTCTTGTTTTTGTTGTTGCAAGCATCATCATTTTTTGCTAAAGCACGCGATATTTCTTGTTGGAATATTGGCTACTCTGATTCATCAGGGTAGAAAGATTGGTCTCAATCTTTGTGTTGAATCTTGCTTTTGGTGACTTTTTGTTTGCTTGACAAAACTGCTTTTTGTGACCATCCACTTCTTTGTTTCATGAAAGTTGTTGATTGATACTTTCTTGAAATTTGTCTCTTTAATATTTTTTGGTCTCTGTTGCCAAAGCTTTCATTGTTGCTTTTGATTGTTAAAGAGCATCTTTAAACACATTTATGTTTTTTGATTTTTCATCCATTGTGTGGTGTCAACTTGCTAAAGTGTTTGTTGACTATTTTTCAATTACAAAGTTTCAGTTTTTTTGAGAGCATTTTTAAAAAGACTCTTTTGTTGTTGCTTTGAAGAAAACTTTTTGAAAAACTTGGTTTTGCTTTCTTGAACTTGGTTTTCATTTGGTTTCCTTTTAGTGACTGAAAGTGCTTTATGTTTGTCTTGAAATTTGTTTTTAGTGTTTGGACGAAATGAATGGTAGCATCTCATATTCCATCTCGACATTTTAAGTGGCAAAATAAAAGTTGATAAGCAAGCAACTTTCATTTCTTGTTTTTAGAGTTGCTTTGAATCTTGCATCAACATATATTTGTTGCATTAGGATAGATTTGCATATCTTTTTAGGCATACATAGCATGTTAACTTTTGTGAGTGTGAAGCGTGAATTAACGAAAAGAAAAGAAAATTTTGTTTTATTAGAAGTTCCTTTGAACCCTGTAGAAATTGCTCTTCATCGAAAAACAAAAACAAGTGCATGTGCATATAGTTAGGTTTTTATTAATTTCTTTTGCGTCAAAAACACCACTAGTTTCACTTCCGTTATCCCGTGACTTAAAGAACAACCTATTTTAAAATCAAGCGCTAACTAAAATTCACTAATTTTTTTTTCTTGTAAGTTATATACACCAACAAGTTTTAGGATTTTAGGGCCTTGGATTAGGCAAGTGGAGAGTTAACTCTCCAAGGCCATTTAAATGTCAAACGTAGGAGTCTGAATAATGAGTGAAAATCCAATAGTGTTAGGAAGACCAGGAAAGCTCCAAATTTGGGAGTTAAGCACAAGGGTCTGTGAAGACAGGGAAGAGAGATAACCCGTCTCCTACTTGTCCGAACTTACCTCATGACTGTTCCGCCTGGCTTCTGTGATGAGTTGGTATCCATAGTTGCTACTCCTAGGGATCTACATAGGTGGCTGCGGAGGGGAATCCCATGGCACCTAAGGTCGACATTGCATCACTCTTGACAGTACTACTAGAGGGCACCCTTATGAAGCTTGGGGGCTTACACAGATGTAGGCTGTTGTTAGGAGGTCAGCGTAACTTCCTATGTTACCTTCGCTGATAGGCCTGGGCCCTCATCATCCCAAACTATCTTCGGAAGGCCCCTTAATTCACTTTCTCGTATTTTGGTGTTCGGTCCTAATCAGCCGAAGCAGAAATACTTGGAAGTTGTTTGACTAGCTATTATCTTTAGGGACTTTATAGTGTGTGCTCTGCTCTTATTTGGCCTAGCTTTCAATTTTTTGAGTCTTTAGTTAGATCTTAACAAGAAATTCAAAGTGGTTGACCAATCTCCTAGACGGTCTCAAAGACTTCGTGGTCTTTCACCACCAAGTTTAGAGCCTTCTCCTAGAAGGTGCAAAGGTAATTCTACTAGTGGGTTTCGTCCCACAGCAGTTGACGCATCGGGGATTGATCCTCCTCTCGGGGGAATTAGTATTCAAGGAAGGCCTAGCACTTCCACGGAACAAGAGAGGAACACTCCAGTTCTTTCTCGAGTTCGCTTACAAGCGGAGAATAACATAGAGGTAGAAGAACTCTCAGAGTCGTTAGCGGCTCCGAATTCTCCCCTACCATCTAGTCATCCAGACGTATTACAATACGTTGGGACTCCGACGCATAGACCGTCAACTCCAGGTTACACTACGCGCTTACCATCGATGACCACTACTAGAAGCATGGCTTCTACAAGTGCTACAACTCTGCAGACTCCAATATTTGTACAAGGGGGAGGAACTATTTCCATCCCCTCCGCTTCTTTATTCGGGTCTTTTGCTAGCACGTATTTAGTTGGGTCTACCTCCATTCCGTCCACGAGTGGAAATTCCCAAACCAATGCTTTTGGTTCTGGATTCTTCCCATTTGGCGCCCATTCATAGGGTATTCCTTCAGTTCTGTTCGGTGCTGCCACGTCCATGATGAGTGGATCGGCTTCATTCCAGGGTTTTCCTTTCAGAAGTGGTCATATACCACATTCCAACCCAACAATAGGATCCATGCCTTTTTCTTATATAGGACAAAGAAACAATCCTTTCCAAGGTTGGACTAACCTTGGGGTTAGTAGCGCAGGAACTGGGAATCCATTGTTCGGCCAATATGGGAATAGGTCGTACACCACAGTTAGTTCATTTCAAAGTATTCCTCCCTTAGCTTCGGCTTGGAATCCGTATCAAGGGATATCAACTCCTTATAATCCTTTAGGAGGAAACTTTGCTGGTTATGGTGGATATGCAGCTGGAGTTGGTCAAACTCTGAATTTTGTTGGATCACAAGGCTTGCCTTTTGGTTCAGCTGGTTCTACTGGTTACTTCGGGCAGCCTGGTGCCTTCGAAAATCTAGGCCAATCTTTTCAAAACTTTGGCAGTTCTGCCCAGTCTGGGTGGAATCCCCAAGGTCCTCCTAGGCTTCTATTTCTGGCAACATTGAACTTGCCAGATCTCACTAAGTTAACAAATGATCCAATCAAGTACAATCCGGCCTGGCCTCCGGTTCCAACCAAACTCCCTTCAGACATTCCAAAATTCGAAGGGAAGAGCGGTGAGGACCCAGGCGACCATGTAACCACATTCCATTTGTGGTGCTCATCTAAATCCCTTATCAATGACTCGATTAGGTTGAGACTATTTCAATGCACCTTGACTGGTAATGCGGCCAAATGGTATATAGAGTTTCCTGGGGGCATCTTTACATCTTTCGCTAACTTAGCCAATATTTTCTTAAATCATTTTCAGTTGCCTGTCTGGTATGATGCTGAAACCGAACTACTGGCCACTTTTCGTCAGGATAAGGCAACTCACATTTCTGACCATATTCAGGAATGGAGACGGAGAAAGAGGCTCATTAAAGCCGATATCCCTTCAGAGTACCATCTCAAATATTTTTGAAATCTTTAATACCTGAGATCTCTAAGGATGTCTCCATGTCGGGAGTCTATTCTGAGGAGCAAGCCATTTTTAGGGCCCATCAATTAGAATTGATCTACTCTCAGTCTGGGATCCTACAAAAATACTTGCCAGATGCTCCTGGGTCTAAGGTTGACGTAGCTAAGTCGAAGCCAGGTCCCCATGTGGATGGTATTGTTGGGTCGATAGACATGAAGGTGGTGAACTTGTTGAACCAATTGCAGCAGTTGTCTTTACAAACTGCTTCTAACAACCAAGTCACATCGTCTAACCCTTCGGCTTCCCAAACCTCCTCGATTAATGCTGTCCAATCTGATAACCCCAAAGGAAATCAAAACTCCAATGGGAAAAAGAAAGGACGGGGTAAGAAAAAGAACCAAGATGGGAAGCCTGATGCAAATAAATCTGGCAATAATACTGGTGGTGGTAGAAATGAGTCTAAAAAGAAAGTCAAGTTTCCATGCAAGTTGTGCAGTGGAGACCATTTAACTCATCTTTGCCCCAAGATTGAAGACACTCAGTGCTTGTTAGGGCAGCAAGGGACTTCTAGTTCCCAAGCTGTGTTAACTAACCCTTTTCCCCAAGGGTAGCAACTTCTTGCTAGCGCGAGTTCAAACCCTGGAACCTCCGCAGGGGGCAACCAGGAAGGGGAAAAATCATCGAATGTTTTCATGATGGGTTCTAACGTCCATGTGGCTACCCAGTCACGTGATTACGGTGAAGCTGAAACTTCCAAGGACAAGATTGTTCCCGGAAATACCAACCTTCATATCAAGCGACCCCATGTTGAGACTATACCACGAATACCAAAAGGTTTCGCTAAACGCGCAACTATTAATCCTAATACTAGGGCCGCCCAAAATTACTCCATCTTTGAGGATCTGGCTCAGAGTCTGTGTGCCATGTCTGCTTTAGAGGTTCTCCAGTCATGTCCAGCTCAGAGAAGTGCTTTACTTTCCATGATTGGAGCAGTCGATCCAACTAACTCTTTAGTGCTCATTTTCGGCATGTTAAATGTCAAAAAGCGACTCCCTCATTATATGGCTTTTCAAATAAAGTCTACATACCGGAAAATTAACATTTTTCATACGGTTATTGATGAAGGGGCTTCCACGTGTGTCATGTCGATGTCATGCTAGAAGGCTGTTGGATCACCTTCAGCTGTTCCTTCACCTACCGTCTTGACTGCATTCGATGGTCATTCTCATAAGCCGCATGGGATTATCCCGGCCTTTCCTATATGTGTTGGGGGGAAGGTCGTTAATCTTGAAGTAGAAGTCATAGATGCTAACCTAGACTATAATCTCCTCTTAGGAAGGAACTGGGTATACGAAATGGACGCCGTTGTTTCGACTTTGTTTCATGTCATTTGCTTTCCTCATGAGGGGAAAATCGGTGAAGGTTGATCAATTGGATTATTGTCCAGTTGATCCTCAAGCAAGCTCTGACTCTACTGTTCCTTTAGTGGATAACCCTCGTCCGCCTACTGAGAATTTAGGAGTAGCGATGTATTCCTCGTTTATGGGTACTTTTGAGTTTCCCTCTCCTATCGCTAAAACCAATGCCATTTCACCATCTAAGGAGTCTCCTCGGGGAGAGTTCTTTCGAACTCGTTATTTTTCAGACCCTTGGACCTTGCCTTCACCTATGACCAAATTAGTTGAAGGACAAGGGAATGGAATGGCATTTCCTATATCTGCAGCTAAGCTTAGATAACAGTCTATCGTCAACTCTGCAGACGACCATTCTACTCCTTTTTCTGAAGAGGATTTAGATGGTGATGTGGCCTCGGCTTGGAGCCTTGATTCTACCTCTGCTTTGGACTACTTAGATTCAGTTTTACCTTCTGAAGAAGCAATTCTCGAAGTAATGATGGGTATAGATCAACCTTGGGAAGATTTACACCATCGTTCATACTTTCTTCCTCCATTGTAAGGGGTAGAATCTAGATTCTCCGAGCTCTGTACTAGTGATATTTTTACGGTGTCAAATCCTTTGGCTCCAGCACACGTTCGTGTCGAAGGTAATATGTCGGTGATTTCAAAAACAACACATATAAACATCTCTAGGGACCCTAACATGATCAAGAATCTCTTCATCGGAATTGAGCGTTCCCCTGAAGAAATTCAAATTTACACCGACCTGTTCAAGGAATTTCGGGATTTATTTGCTTGGTCTTATGAAGAAATTCCTGGCATTGACCCATTTATAGTTCAACATGAGATCAAGACGTATGAAAACGCCAAACCAGTTCGTTAAAGGCTTCGACTGGTAAACCCTAGGAAAGCAGCAACTATCAAAGCGGAAGTGGAGAAGCTGCTAAAGGCGGGTTTCATATACCCTGTTCCTCTTATTGATTGGGTTTCTAATCCAGTCCCTGTGGATAAAAAGCAAGGAACAATCCGAGTATGCATCGATTTTAGGGACCTAAACAAGGCTTGTCCGAAAGATAATTACCCCACGCCATTCATTGATTAGATTATTGACGAGTGTGCGGGTAATGAGATTTTTTCCTTCATGGATGGTTTTTCTGGTTATAATCAAATTTCTATCCATCCTAAAGATCAACATAAGACAACCTTTATATGTCCCTGGGCTACCTTTGCATATAGAAAGATGCCTTTTTGTCTTAAAAATGTTGGAGCCACCTTTCAACGGACCATGTCATATGCTTTCCACGACATCAAGCATGCCATCGAAGCATACTTGGATGATCTCGCTGCTTGTTCTCAAAAGAGAACTGATCACCCTATCCACCTTCGAATGGTTTTCAAGCGATGTCGTTTTTATAAAATCCGCTTGAATCCCAACAAGTGTGTTTTCGCAGTTACATCCGGCCGGTTGTTACAGTTCATTGTGTCAAATGAAGGGATTTGCGTTGATCCCTTCAAGGTTGAGGCAATAGTTCAGTTGCCTCCCCCGTCCTCAATTCAACAACTTCAAAGTCTTCAAGGGAAGGCTAATTTCTTAAGGCAGTTTATAGTGAACTATGCCGAGATCACTAAAGGGTTCATGTGTTTGTTATGGAAAGGAGTTCCATTTGTATGGGACGACTTTTCACAACGATCGTTTGATGCTTTGAAAAAGGCACTAGTCTCTACCCCGCTTTTGAGTCCACTGGATTATGGGAGAGACTTCCTTTTACATCTCGCTGCAGCAGCATCAACCACTGGTATGGTTCTAGTTCAAGAGGACGATTCTCTCACCGAGCATGTGATTTATTATTTGAGTTGAGGCTTAATAGGTCCTGAACTTCGCTATTCTCCAGTTGAAAAATTGGTCTTAGCAGCTGTCCAGCGGCTCCGTCATTATATCCTGCTGCACAAAACTTTTGTCTTAGCAGTGGTCAATCCATTTCAATTTGTCCTCAATAGGCGAGTGATTGGGGGCAAATATAATAGATGGATAGTCATCTTGCAAGAATTTGATCTCGAGTTCTTGTTTGCCAAGTCTAAGAAATCCATGGTTTTCGCTAAGCTAATTTCTGAGCTGCCTTGTGGAGAGGATGCTGTTTATGAGGAAATTTTTCCCGACGAACATTTATTCCTCATCTCTTCACTCGACCCTTGGTATGGAGATATCATTGTCTATCTCCAGACTTCGAAGTTTCCCTCTACTTTCTCCAAGGATGAATGTTGTAAATTACGTCACCTGGCTAAAAATTATGTTATCATTGGTGATTCCTTATAACGTCGAGGGGTTGATTCAATCCTTCAGCGCTGTTTAAGCTTAGAGGAAGCAGAGTTAGTGCTAAATGATTGCCACAGTGGAGCTTTTGGTGGTCATCTATCGGGGCTTGCTACAGCCCAATGCATCTTATGTGCTAGCTCCTTTTGGCCTTCACTCTTTAAAGACTGTATGGAAGCGGTCAAACACTGTCACCCTTGTCAAATATTTACTCGCAAGATGCGTGCTCATCTAGCTCCTCTTTTTCCTGTTGTCACCATCGGTCCTTTTACTAAGTGGGGTATTGATTTTACAACTTGTAATCCGCCTTCAGCAGCGAATCACAGGTACATTATTGTGGCTGTCAACTACTTTATGAAGTGGGCCGAGGCCATGCCCACTTATATAAATGATAGTGACACGACATCATTGTTTCTTTTCAATTAGGTTATCTCAAGATTTGGTATCTCGAGAGAGATTTTCACTGATCATGACAGTCATTTCCAGAATCAACTTATGTCTGAATTGGCTCTTAAATTGGGTTTCCGCCAAGAGAATTCGTCTCCTTATTATCCTCAGGCCAATTGACAGGTCGAGGCAGTCAATAAAACTCTTAAGACGATACTCCAATGGAAAATCGACAAAAATTGGTCCAATTGGCACATTGTGTTGTATTCAGCGCTGTGGGAATACCAAACCTCCGCGAAGATTGCTACTGGTTTTACACCTTTTTAGTTGGTTTATGGGATGGAATCTATCTTTCCGATTGAATGTGAAATTCCATCTCTTAAGTTAGCTGTAGAGCTCCTTCTAGAGACTTCGAGTCTTGAAGAGCGCCTCTTTCACTTGGAACATCTTGATGAGCAGCGTCGAGATGCCGCCATGATGAATGAGGTTCATAAGAAAAGGGCTAAAATGCAGTATGATAAATATGTCCGTCCTCGAGTCTTTTCTGAAGGTGACCTTGTCTTGGTCTATGACCAAGATAAAGACACCTTGGGGGCAAGCAAGTTTAAGCGTATGTGGTACGGTCCTTTCATTATTAAACGATTTTTAGAAAAAGGGTCGTATGAGTTAATTGATTTTGAGGGAAACAAGCTGGTAGAGCCCCGAAACGGGCTCTACCTAAAGAAGTACTTTGCTTAAGTAGGAGTTAGGAAATGGCTTCTTTGTATATTATGTATATTTGTACATATATCATCGAGAGTTTTTTGATATCAACACTTTTTGGTCCGCTATCGCAGGTGTTGATGGATGATTTGGTCTATGTTGAGTTCGCCGATGGTGCTAGTCGGCACACTCGGAATCTCGCTTCCGCAGCTTGGGTACTCTATTATCCAACTGGTCAATTGATGGTATCAAGAGGCGTATTCATTGGTCCCGCTTCAAATAATATGGCTGAGTATATCACCGTTATTAATTTACTATCTGAGGCAATCTCTCATGAGATCGACTCGTTGGTAGTCTATCTAGATTCTCAATTGATAATGTCACAATTAAACAACATTTATCGGGTAAGAGATCCATGTTTATATCGCTATTATTTAAGGGTGAGGTTGTTGCAAAGATCATTTTTTTTATATTAATTATTTGCACATTCCAAGATCTCATAATTGGTTAGTTGATTCTATCGCTAATCAAGCATTAGACTGGCACATCAATC